>BGPR01000241.1:551535-597631 GCA_013235015.1 Araneus ventricosus
CCGAAGGCCTCACGTGATCTCACTTCTCTCCGCCCGGGAATATCCCATTATTCAAGATTGCCCGTGCAACGCCGGGTCATGCAGCTAGTTACCGATTTAAAAAATTAATCAGTTTTTAAACCTTCCAGCATTTTGATATTATTGACTCGTGAGGTTTCTGCAATCAACGATTCATTTAACCCTTCGCACTCTTATGTCGAGACAGACTCGACATTCTAAATGATGCATCTTTTAGGCATTCTTGTTGGATAGCGCTTATTATAAAAACCATATAATAGCAAAAATACAAAGATTAATTTTTAGGAATTGAAACAAATTAATAACAATATTTGTCATCTTCCTAAAGCGCTCAATCAATCCTTACACTCACACGTGTATAAGTACGCATCTTTTTATCTTTCGGAGTACAAATCAAATATTCCATCCATTCATCTTTAGTTGCCCGATTTGCCTTTTTCCTCCAAAGTAAGAAAAGTACCAAGCCGAATTTGAGAAAACTCGGTTTAGATACTTGGTCATGCATAGGGCTGGATTTCCCATAGGGCCAACCTAGACCCTGGCAAAGGGCGCAGTATTCAGAGGGGCTCTTGTACTGAAGAAATAGCAACCAGATACTGACAAAATTTTCAGAATGATTTTGAAAAGGTCATAAAAAATGCCGTTTTTCAAGTTTATGATGCATATAGTACATTACTAGCAGTACGCGCACGGCGTTGCCCGTGGCATAATGATTTCAACCTAACAAAAAAAGCCCAAAGTTTTGAAAAGGAAATCAAAACAAATATATATATACAATAATATATATATTATTGATTTCGCCCTGAATTTTTAGTGAAAGTACACGCAGGAACTTGAGCGAGATGAATAACGTGTTCTTTTAACTAAAGTTAGCAGCATATATGCGTGACTATCAAAAAGTTTAAAACAAATAAATCAAATTATTCTTAGATCAGTAAAATGAAGTAATTAAAATTACCTGGTGCAATAAAATGATCCAGAGTATGACGTGATTTTCGTGTAAAACCGCCAGCCAATCGGATAGTAGAAATGCATACTGGGAACTGAGAGTAACCTTGGGTCGGACGAAAGCTTCGTCGATTCGGATATGCGAGAGAAAATGTTTAGAACTGATCAATAAAAAAATTCATAGAAAATCGGAGAAAAAAAGATATTTTAACCATTCTTGTTTTAAACAGGGATACATATTCCGGTTTATACCTAAAAAAATTGAAAATGATAGCGTTATTAGAACGTCGGATGCAATAAAATAATAATTGAAAGTTAAAAATATAAAGGAATAGTGACTATTATTTAAAAATTTCTCAAAATTCAGTAAATTATGTTGGAAATTCAAAACAAACTTCATTAGAACGAAAATTGTTTGTTCTATCCGATGGTGCATTGATTGTTTTTCAACAATCATTAGAAAAGATACTACAGCCATAAACGTGCCATAAACGACACAAAACATTAAATAAAAAATTTTCTAGATTAAATTTTAAAATTCTGGCTTCGAGGTGCATTGAGTCGCCATTACGACTACCTGTGTGCCAAATTTCATGGCTGTAAATGTGATAGATACGTCTGGGCATCGCACACACACACGCAAACATTGCCTTTTATAAGTATAGATATAAAGTGAGGGGTGCATTCACGTTGCGCACTCTATAGCTAGAACTGTCTTATTCAGTCATAGACAAAAAGCATTTGCTATGTCTCTGTCACCCACTCAGCGTAAACCACGGAAAAAGAAAAATTCCAGATTTAATTCGACAATAGTAAGTCCAAGTGAATAATTACGTTCATACTGCTATACATATTTACTGAAAGTAGGTATGTAAAATATATATTACTACTTTTATATACAGTTTAGTGTACGCAGGCATGCCTGAAAGCTGTAAACAGGAAAACTGCTAAAGAGTTTTGCCAAATAATACGAAGGAGTGAAATTTCCATTATAAAATGAAACATGCACAAATTATAGCTTGTTTATGCAACATCGTTTAATGTAAGTTTGATAAAAAATGCAAAAGATATTTATCATTGTTTTTCGTATACTTTATCAAATATTAATTCTCTTATTGTGTAATTTTTTAAAATTACTACTTAAAAAAAGTTTACAAACGTGTTCTTTATAAGTATAATATGATCCAACGCTAAAGAAGTACTAAGTAAACACATTAGCTTGTGAAAATCGCAGGAGGCAGCAGAAAATGGACTTGCATCCTACCAGAGGAAAGCGCGGGATAAGCAGTCAGAAGGATTAATCTTTAAACCCTTTGCACTCTTACGTCGAGTCAGACTCACCATTCTGAATGATGCACCTTTTACAAGTTTTTGTTGGATAGCGCTTATTATAAAAATAATTATATCATAGCAAAAACACACAGATTATTTTTTAGGAATTGAAACAAAGTAATAACAATATTTTTCAGCTTTCTAAAGTGCTAAATCAATCCTTACACTCACAAATGTATAATTATGCATCTTATTATCTTTCGGAGTCAAAGTTAATGCAACTCCCGTTAGCTTATTACCCGCGGAATACACAGTCAAAGGGTTAAACTGAAAAGTCTAAAATAACTTTTTGAGGGGTGGGAGGAGGACACAGAATTAGGTACTTTGACCAAGGGGGGGTGCATTTTTTAATGTACGTATGTGCGAGCAACTGCCATGTTTCCTAAATGAAAATGACAAACTAGACGCCACATTCATATATATTTTTTCTCGTTTCTCGAACAAATTTGTTCACATGTACGAAATGTTTTTGTAATGCTATTTGTTAAAACAATGAAAAGAGTAGGAAGAAACGAAAACTGATTGAAATAATCATTATCATTTGTCCCATATGGTAAAAGGCAGTTTGGAAAGACATGAAACAACTCCCTTCAGCAATATTTCGTAATGTGAACTTAGGGTTGTCAAATTATAGAAGCCGCATATTTAATTATTAGGCTTAATATGTAATATAAGACCAGCAAGTTTAGTTTTAAATCTTTTCCCATACATCAAAATAAATAAATAATGAAATTCTTGAATTTTTAAAAAACGGACTTCCAATTTTGGGTAAGAAAAAATTGCAAATCAGGCACTTAAAGTTGGATGGAGATAGTACATAAAAAACATTTTATATTGAACAGCAAAAAAAAAAAGTCAGGAAGCAACAATATCACATTAAATAATAATTTAGTACCTAATATACTCAAATTTTCCTTTTTATTACTATAAAAACATTGGTTCATTTAGAAGAAAATAATGAAATAAAATCACACATTTACGACAATTACCTTTATTAAGAACAATACAAAAAGCTTTAATATTAGAAATAAATTAATTTAAATCAGAAATTATACAATTCCTGCATTTCATGTATGATAATGTTCTTGATATATTTTTCAAAGAAAAAAATAAATAAATACTGCAATTGGTAATTCTGTCAAAAAAAATCACCGTAAAACATTAACTCACAGCATTAAAGATATAGCATATAAATTATTCTTAGTTTAATTATATTAGCATCCTATTTTGAAGCTACACAAGGGCTATTTTAAAACAGACCCTGTAACTTTGGATTGTGGTCAGATAGCGAAAACCACACCTGACCTGACACCCCCTCTCCAAACTTACACACTACACCGACAGGAGGGCATTTAACCCTCAATAGCTTCAGCATCTACCAGGCCCATCCACATGCTGAATCTTCTGTGGAATAGGGTCTCAATCCTGCAACCCTCTTGTCTTAAGCTTTTGTGACCACATCTTGACTATTCTCTCTTCTATGCACTACAAAAGTGGCAGAGACATGTGACAACTTTTTTTTTTAATCTTTCTCAGTTATTCAGAATTTTATTTCAGTCTGCCTTCTTTTTTTTTGTCCGAGAGTGATTGCCCGGTCAGACTTCATCATGTGTTTCCCTAGAAAGTTGAATCAACAAATTAGACTAATGATACATTTTATCCAAACAGGATATCCCCTTTTCTTTCACTGTTCTTTAGCTACTACTATGCTCATGTCTTGTATGGCTGTACCCTCCTCAAGTTTAGTTTAGTAATATTAACGTCTCGTTTTGAAGCAACACGGGGCTATTTTGGGACGGACCTCATAATTTTGAACCGCAGTCAGATGACGAGGACGACACCTGAGCTGGCCCCCCTCTCCAAACTTCTACACCATACCAAAGGTATGTATACGTATACCCTACGTATGATTTAACATGCAACAGGCCCAATATCCGATGGATCTTCAGTGAAATCAGCTTTCGAACCTGGAACCCTCTGGGCCCAAAGTCGACACCTTACCACTAGGCCACCGAGGCCTTTTTGTACCCTCCTTGAAGGGAAGTCGCTGTGTAACAGGGCTCCCACTCTTATTGATGAAAAAAATTCAAGGACTTTTCAAGGACTTTCAAGAACCTTTTTAAAAAAATTCAAGGACCATAAAATTACATATTTTAGAACTTCAGGGATGAGATTGGCAAAAAAGGCTGAAATCATACGCGAGCAAAAAATTTTTACCATAATTTATACGTGAAAGATGTTTTAAGAAATAAAACATCAGAACATGCAACATGATGAAAATATTCCACTATAATAATTAATTATTTATAATTCAGTATGTATAAATAAGAATATTAAATTATTATTAAATCATTTACATTAAAAGTTAACAAACAAGTTTAACACATCATCAGGGGCATCAGAAAATACAAAATTAGACATTAAAACATATTTACCACCTGAACATCACTGAGATGCAACATTCACCCAACAGAAGTCTGAGAAGAATTATATTTAATAGCCTTTTGATAAAAGTTAGCTCAAAAAATAAATAAAAATAAGGACAAATAATTTCTTTTGCTTCATGCAATTCTGTAAAGTGTATTAGCTCTTTATAAATTATGATAATGTATCATATACTGATTTCTGTTTTATTTCTTTTATTTCTTTAAATTTTTGCAAAATTACAGCACAATGATTTTGCACCTTATAAAGCAAGAGTGGTCGAGATATTGTACAGTTACAATGACAGATTCATTTAGTATTATTGCTATTTGAAACATTTCCTTAATTGTTAAAGAAGTGGTTTTCTTTCGTTTTGTCATTTGTGTGGCTTTTGTTGGTAACAGATCTCCATTAACATGCTTCACCCCTTGTTTTGGAGGGCTCCTATCTTTGACAGATTTTTCTTCAATAAAGGATGTGTTTGTATCCTCTTCAAGTTTATTTTCAGTAGAGGCAAAAGTTTTTGCACAGTCTTCATATATATATATATATATATATATATATATAGTATCTCTTTGTTTATTACTGGCATAGTTTTCGGGACTACATTATCTCTAGAATGTCTAGGAAAATCATCGGTTTTATTTTTTATTTTGAGAAGATTTTTATCTCTTCTTTATTCTCTTCTTTCTAGATTTTATTCTCTTCTTTTTTGCTGCATTTGCACACAGCTTTTTAGCTACCTCTTTTGACAGGAGTTTTTCCCTTTTTTAATGTAGTTTATTTGTTTTTGTACCATTTTTTTTTATTTCTTCATCTTGGTACGCCCTCAAGGTGACCTTAGGTTTTTAACTAATTTTTTTTCGACATGTTCATGCAATTTTTTTTTTTTTTTTGCAAAATATGCCACAGAGGTTTTGATTTCTGCAAAAAGGTGGTAATTAATACTTTGAATGGCACAGAATATGTTGGAATGTTCATCCTTGTAGATCTTGCTGATAAAAAAAGTGTTGATTCTTCAGTAGAAGATGAAACAGCTAGTTTCCTAGCCGGTGGAGTTAAGCAGATTGGTCAAGCATATTTTCCCCGAATTTTCTTTCAAAAACGGAAGATAGGAAGGTTTCTTTTCTTTCTGTAAAAGCGGAATTTTCGGAAGAAAGGGAAAATTTTTGCGGCGGGAAAAAAAAAGAAAAAAGAAGAAGAAAAAAAAAACGAAATCTGAAAATTAAAAAAAAAAAAAAAACGGAATTTTGAGAGAGAAAAAAGCGAAATTTCTCCAAAATAACAAAAAAGCGGAAATTCGCGAAAAAGCGGAAGAATCTCATCCCTGAGAACACAAAAATGCAAAGGACAAATTTAAATCAAATATTTTCAACTTTAACATTCAAATGCGTGATCACTTTCTTATTTATGACTTTCAGATGCTAAAATGAAGAGTATCAAAGGCACATGTTTTGCACACCTTGCAGTTAGTGAACCAAAATCTACAGTGCTAAGTGAGTTTCAAGATCACAATTCAAACACCCTTACTGTTAGGTATAGTGTACTACTACTAGATGCTAATTTTACACAAACTACTACAAAGCATTTACTTGGTAGCTAACTTCATAAACACATTAACTGAAACAAAATTCATTAAAAAATTGTTAGCCCCACAAGAACCTCTATTCTTACTTTTGACCATTGCTTGAGATTCAAGGGGGAAAAAAAGCAAGAGACAGGTACAAATCAACAAACCTTTATTTACATTTAAATAAATAAACTTTAAAGTACTTTAAATTTACATTTTCAGTTGCTCTGTTAAAGCCTCAATTTTTTCATTGATCATTTTGACTTTATTAGCCCTTTCTTTTCTATTTTCTTAAAACTATTGGATTCTGCAATAGATTTAAAATCTCTACTTTTTTTCAGCCTTTTCAGCTAGTTTGTCTGCAAACTTCTGCAGTGCAGAAACCATTGCAATGCAGTTCAGTGCGATGTATGACTCACAATTATGATGACCCTTCAAAATTTTTGACATATATTTATTCATCTACTAACTGAATAGTCAGTTTGTGTGAACGGAGCACAAAAATTTACCCGACTATTTACCATAATGAAGAGTAAAAAAACTGTATAATCTGGCATCCCTTGCTCTTTTATGTTCAATTTTAGTATAGTTACTTTTTAGTTCAACTTATATTAATCCTCTATGAACGTTGAAAAAGGAAAAAAAGTTTTATTAATAAGAACTAATATAAATAAAAATTGATTACTATAGGCGCCCGTAGGATTTTTTCCAAACAGGAACAAAAACTTTTTGAAAATAACTGACACTCAAGAAATCTGTAGCCTAATAAATTAATTTTTAAACTTATTAGTTATCTTAATTAAATTATTACTCATTACTTAATATATTTTTCACACTTCCATAATTTTTCTATTTGGGAAACATGTTGCAGAATTTTCAAAGGGGAAGGCCTCCCTTTTCCTGTGTGACTCATACTAGTAGCCCTCATAGAAACAACTCAAAATGACAGAAAAAGACTAAAAGTTTGTTGAAAATGTGCAAGAATAGCTCAAAAAGGTTTGCATGTCGATCTTCGGCAATATGGAACCAACCCTTCCATTTTAGAATCCATTTCTTCAAAGAGGCCTCTATGAAATCAACGAAGACAGAAAAACCATTACCATTGGTCCTTAAAAAAAGATACAAACCTTCTGCTTTGTAACAAGAGCTTTGCGTTCCTTGCGTTACTGATTAAAAATATAAACTTAAAAAAGCAAAGTATAATAAAAGATTAAGCAAAGTATAATCTTGATAAAAAATATCCATTGAAAAAAAACATTAAAAGACAAAAAAAAAATATGAAGGCGGCAAGATAACGATTTTTTCCAATGTTTATATATTAAAACAAAGAAGCATAATATTTCTTCGTTATAGAAAAAAAAATTAACTTTTGATTCCAACCAACTTTTTTCATTACGGCTCAAAAAAATAAAATAAAAATCGGCTCAAAGAGAAACAAAACATCAAAAGACAAAAAAAAGAGAATACAAAAAATAATAAAATACTGGAAGCATAACTTTTCTTCTCACGTATGTAAAAATAATAATGGGGAAAAAATTCGCAAAAATGGGCAAAACAACGCCGGAATTTACTACTCAAAATTAAATAAGTAAAAATCTAATTCAATTTAAAAAAAAAAAAAATGTACGGCGTGAGCTCCCTCTTGCACTAATCCATCACTTTGCCAAATTTAATTGTATGTCAATCCGTTTGGGAGTGCATAAAGGACAAAAACCGAACATCAATGCATGCATACATACATATGAAAAAAAAATCTTTTCTATAATAAATAATTCCCGTCCAATACTTTGAAGATCCCATAATTTATCAAAATGATCGGTATTCATAACAGAAAAAAAAATACACAAAATTAACCCCAAAAAATGCTGACATAAAATATAATAATAACGTCAGGTATTGCAATAATTCACCAAAAAGATCTCCTTGAAATGAAAAAATTAATTAATTCTGGTTATAACTCCTATTCGATTTTAAATCATCAAAGAAGCAAATAGTATCCAGTGTGCGGATGCTAATTTGTAGGGTTTTTTTTGTATAGACAGATGAAAGAAAATTTACGATCTCACAAATTGTCTGAATCTCTTTGGCACGATGCCAAATTCCTGTGCATCTACCACATTTGAGTACAATTAATATCTATCAACTGAGTATCGTATAGCAACGGATTTGAAAACCCTCCGCGCTTTTGCGCATGCGCCGGGCGGAGTTATTTTCATCAAAATACCGGGAAAGCGAAGAATAGAAGGGTGATGTTTACTGAGAGTGAATTAACAAAAAACTCCGGAAATGCGCTCATATGACTCATTGCCTGACACCCCATTCCGGTGTAAAATCGTGAACTATCTAATTTAACTAATAAAGGGAACGCGATCCTGTTCATAGACGAAATTTGGGTTCCATGGAAATTTAAATGTAAACATCCCGCTGCCTGGCACGTGCGCAGAAATGCGGATGGCCTCCATTTCGGATTGTCAGTACATGACCGATTTTCATTGGTAGTCATCGACGTTTTATTCTACTTAAGATAAAAGACCAGCGAATATTATCTCGTCTGATAAGAATTATCAAAATAAAAAAAATTCCAGTTTTAGAATAAAAGTTCCCAAGGAATCCCCGGGTCATAGGGAAATCCTACCCTTTTTTGCCATCCCCCTTCCTAGACAGAGAGGAAATATTAGTGATTGACAGAGTTACCACAGCAACACCCTTTTTTGCCACCCCTCCCTCTTCCTCCAAACTAGAGAAAAGAATAGTGACTGACGGCGCTCCCATAGCCACACCCTTTTTCCGGTGGTGGAATTCTCAAGACAGAGTACATTTCGAATTTTTCACGGACTTTCCAAGGACCCAACAAAAAAAATTAAGTACCTTTCCGGACTTTTCAAGGACCCAACGAAAAGTCAAGTACTTTTCCGGGGCCACGAGTACGGCAAATAAAATTCAAGGAGTTTTCAAGAATTTTCAAGGACCGTGGGAACCCTGTGTAATCATTGTGATTCCAAAATAAAACAGCTATTTTTAAAGATATACTTCAAGATTAGTCCCTATCTTTTCATTTCATATGCATAGTAATTGATATACCCGATGTTGCCTGGAATGAAAAATTTTCTAGTCAAAGTATTCATGACGCTTTAAACTTAATTAAACAGTTCTTCGCTGCAGCATCTTTTGTTGACCTTTCTCTGTCTTCTCTCATGCTGTATGATACCTAGGCCAGCAGCTAAACCATTCTCTTCTTTCTGACCACCTACTTTGAACCACCTGACGTAAGTCTAGCAACACTTGGAATTCTATTTTTTCCTCTCCATCATTGCTACAATGACAACAAAAGTTCGTACACAACATTGATTTCTATTACCATAATAAAGCACCATTCCCTTCTTTTTGTCATTTGTGTGTCTGACCAGAAAAACAGAGCACAGTGTTCCTTTTTTTTTCTCCATAGGTCCTCTCCCTTCAGTAGGAATGAGGCTCAGTAACCTTGAATGACTCTGCACACTCATTACAATCATTTAAAAATTTGAGAAAAATAACCAAAACACCACATAGAGACAGTAATTAAAATACAGTAAATTCTCGATTATCCAGCATTCAAGTATCCGGAAAGCTCAATTAACCGGAAAAATTAGAAAATGAGTTTTTTTTTTTAAATTTTACATCCACGTAACAAAATTTAGCATGCGCAAGCCCTCGTCGTTCCATTCACGCAGACAATTCATTTCTGGAATGCAACATTCGCTCCACACAGAGGGGCATAGAAGGGGGAAAAAAAGCAATATACAGTACAGTGACGTACACAGATTTGTTTTATGGGGAGAGGGGGCCAAAATCAAAAGTGAGAACCAAAAAAAAAGGTCCTCACCTTTCACCGAAAAAGAGACCTAAAAACGAAAAGGGACAGAATCGGTGAAAAAAAAAGGCCATAATCTGCCACTCCCCCATCACACTCAACTATCCGGAAATCAGCGTTTCCTGAGCATGCCGGTTAGTTAAGTTTTTACTGTAATCTCATTGGATTGCTATGTATATATATTAAAAGGTGTTCATGTTACAAAATAAAAGTGGAAGTAAAAATTCTAACTTCATGTTAATATCCAAATAAAGCAATATTTTCATCATAACTTTAACAGTGGCGAAAATACGAGTGCATGATTTGATGAAAGAATAAAATTGATTTGAATTAAATAGCAAACAGAAAACATGGTTACAAATTATATTAAAAAATAATTTTGAAAAAGTTTATTAAAAGTGGAGAAAAATTGTAGGGCAATTAAATTGATATCATTAAAAAGACAATTGTTTGCTCTTTAAGACAGTTTATAAATCATTTTTGAGTGAAAATTTTTTTCAAAAGTTATTGGCGAAAAACTGACCAAAAACTCCAAAATTTGGCTTAATTTTTATTTAATTAAATATTTTAAGAATTAATTGATTTTGAAACTTTAAAATAGCACGGTGGACCTAGAAATGGACCCCAGAATGGTATGTGCAAATTTCATGTCATCACTACTATTCGCTTTTTAGGAAGAGCTCTTGAGATAGATAAATGGACACATGTATTTCTGCTTTATATTAGAGATTTTGTGGCTACACCATTACAATATTTTCATGAAAAATTTATAACAACAATCTAGGGAAATTAGTTTTATATCCATTTACAATAAAAATTTTATAGTATAATATTTTCAAATTATTCTTTTATATATTATCAATCACTTGTCATTTTCTTATTTATTTTCGAATTCAAACATTTCAATTAATTTTCTGCTTTGGAAAAGTGCTTAAACACTGTTTCTAATATCTCTAAGACGACACTTTTCAAAAGTCCTGCCTGTCAAACAGTATAAATGAAAGAAAAAAGAGTGTGCCGTCAGGACCGGATGAAAAATCGGACCACCGAAAAGTTTTTCCCCTCTCTACAAAAAGAGGTATACTGTTCCCACCCCCCTCCATGCTTTTATCCCGATAAGTGAAAATGTTAAAAGGGAAATTGCATTAGATTTTTGGTGGGTTTAAATATTATGCTTAAAATTAAATAAATTAGAGATTAAATTTATACACTGAAAAAAGTTGTGGTGCTGCATTTTTAGCGTCTATTTAGGAGCAGCCCCTAGTATCAGCCCATGCTCAAAGGGAAAAATCTACAGACCTGATATCTGGGCACCAACCATAAGGAAAAAAATAACCTATTTGCATAACTGTTTTAAATCCAATTCTATAACTAAAAGAAGTTCAATTAGCAACATTCCTTATACCACCAAACTTAGAAATTGTTATCAGGAAAACATAGTTTATTCCATTACAAGGTGACCATTTAAATTTTATTAAAACTGACAAAATTTTACCAACAGAAATGGTTTGCAAATTAGGAAATAAAATTTACATAAACTGAAATGTAACTTTTCATCCCTTTAAAAATGCTTTTGACTGGTTTAAAGCAATGCACATTTAATTATTGTATAACTAAAAAATCACCTGTCATGGTATGACGGGTGCAAATTGCCTCTTCATTCAAGAGATTTCCCAACAAATTTGACGTGTTTAAATAGAAATAGATATATATGCGAGAGAAAGGTTTAACATTGATTGAAAACAAATAAAATAAACATATGTTTTATGACAGAAAATATTTTTTTTTATTTACATATTATTTACATATTTCTTTATTCAAAAAACCTCTTGGTTAACAACATTCCATGTGAAGTATTTTTCATTGTTTAACAATTTTCCTTGTAATTCAGATGTCTTTGAGTAAATTTTAACGTTGCCAAAAAATATTATCAAATTATATCATCACGATTGCAATAAATAATCAAATGCATCATGGCGTCCAAACTATATCACGTGCATGATATACCACTGATGTGATTTACTACTTTCTACTAAAAAACGGAAATTAATTTGAAATATATGATTAATATAATTTAATATTTCTCCAAATCTATTGATCATGCGAGATAAATTTTATATCAATCGATAGCAAATTTTATTTCACTATTTTAGAGCTATGAAATTTGAAATTAAAATGGCAATTAATTTTTTAAATTTAAAATTACTGAAATTTAGGTGCTCTAACAATGAAATAATGCTGTTTAACATCTTGCAGTGCTATGACGCGAATTTTATTGTTGGTGATGTCACAGCATTACCAGATCAGTGACAGACAGATCTGGGCTATTATATTAGTAATTTACTAGTATCCGTTTCAAAGTTGCCTGATACAATTTGAGCAAAAGCAACTCTGAAAAATTTTTACATTTATTTAAGCGGTACACAAGTTTTGGGAGAAACACACTTTATAAATTAAAAATAGTAAAACACCAATAGCACAACAGGTGATAATTGCAGTTTAAATAAATATGCAGAATAGAATATAAAAAATTACACCCAAACTTGGCAATAACTTAGGAATTTATAATTCTTATTTTAAAGTAATTTAATAAAATTTTTGTGCATATTTTAATAAATTTAAACATTTTAATGGAATCTAACAAATGTACAGTTTTCTATGGACGAGTTTTCTGCTTTGTTTGTTTACATTTAAGTGCCTGTACTATGTAATTCTGGTGTAATGCTAAGTCAATGGAATCTTCAAAGGAAATCCAACATGCAAGCAGATAAAGTCAATGTTTTTAATGTAAGTAAACAAATCAGAAAACTCGTCCATAAAGCTTCAAATGAAATTTCCTAGATTTCCAAAGGTAAATAATTATCAAATAAACATGAATGTTCAAAAGTGTCATCACACAAATACGGCATAAATACGAAAGCAAAACACTGCTCAATTGTCCAATACCAGATGATTATAGAACACATTCTTTGCATTTTGAAAGACAGTAAAAGATAATTAAATTTTAAAAATACAGATTATGGTTTCAAGGTTATGATAACTTATTCACAGAAACACATAACACTTATAGAATCACAGAAATAAACAATATCTCCAATCATGAAATATCTCAAATAATAAATAAATAAATAAACACTGAGAACATTATGACTTTTAGTTTGTTTATATTTCCAGTAATTCCAAACAATTGTTTGGTCCAGAACTCAAAAAAATCCATAGGAAATAATTCATTATTTTAATAAAATAATACATAAAAATACCTGAGCATTTTCAATAATGGAAATAAATTTAATTATTAAAAAGGTAAACTTTATGACATAGAAATATCAGAAACAATATTCTTAATCATGCAATAATAATAATTATAAATAGTACATATGAGTTTTCTAATTCCCAAACACTTTAGAATTCCTATTTATCCTTCTTTGATTCAACATATTCAAGCATTTTGTTAAATCCTCTCAATTATAACTAAAATTTCAGTTTGGAAATTTTAGTCTCACACAAAACAGCGCAACATACATTTTAATTGTAAAAAAGTCTACTAATAATGGACTTTTTTTTAATAAAAAACTTTCTCACATAATTTTCTGAAAATACCATAAATCTTTAATATTTGGAATATTTTCCAATAAGTAATCTTCTCCACTAAATAATGATTAATGGATTAATGAATAACTCTTTGGTCACTTTTATCAAAAAATACCATTTGCATGGAAAATGCAGACTCAAAGCAACTCATTGGAAAAGCCCATGAAAGATTTTCACATGTTTTGGAACAAACTTAGGATGCCTTCTGAAAATAATATAAAGCTCTGTACATATAAAAAATATTCTTAAAAAAAAAAAGGAATTTGAGAACTTTCATAAGCAAACACTACTATTCAAAGATCATCATTCAATTCCATCTTTAATGCTCAAAATAGTGATAAATTCTAGAAGATGCATTTGCAGTTTAACATCAGCAGGTTTGTTGGTAACAAAAAATCCAGGTACTCCAACTTTTTCCAAAGTAATTTGCTGATCACTGACCTATAAATATAAAAAAAAAAATGTTCATGAATTTCAAACAAAAAATAACTAAAGCTAAATTTTAAACATTGCACAATATAAACCAAAACATCTAAAATCATAAAGATTAACCCTTTCTTTATGGACCATACCAGACGCTGTACTCACATAATTCTTATCGTTGTTTAAACTACCAACTGCTCTACCAGTAAATGATGAGGATTTCACTCCCCTGTTTAACCAATCTGTCTCTGCTCTAATCACTCACTGCATAGTTTCCCACTCCTGTCCTATTTAGTCACCCCATGGGTGACGGGTAGTTTGACTGCTTATGAGGGAAATAAATACAGGAACTCCACAGGTGGTAATCACCTGAAATGAGGGGAGAGAAATGTTCTGTTGTTTTGTAAAAATCCTCATAGTAAAAGGTGTTTAAGTTTTCCTTTAGCTTGTAAGATAAATATTAAATAAAGGTTCAAGGTAAAAATATCACAACCCAGTCTTGTATAGTCAAGTTATAGAAATTTGTTTATATAATGGAATGTTTCTTTTTCTTGATTTCATTCTCAAAGAGAAAGTGTTAAATTCCTTTAAAAAAGTAATACAAAATATTTAACATAATTATTGCAAATGAAATTTGATTAAAAGTTATGTTCCGAGATTTCTGCCAATTTTTAAAGGAAATCTAATAAGGACAGGAGTGAACAGGACTGTTTTCTTTTAAGAAACAATTTTAAAATAAAATCAATGATGTACACTAATTAAATTAAATAAAGTTTAATAATTTTTGCGGAAAGAAATACAAAATTAAGTTTTGACATTTGAATAAAAATTCTAAATGTTTTTTTATTGATAAAAAATGCACCTTTTTTTTCATTATTATAATTTTTTATTTCAAATAGTTGAATAATTTTATTTCTGACACAAATTCATAAAAATTATAAGATTTTTTCATGTAACAAACTTTTTCAACATTTTACTTTAAACAGCAAGATATAAGTGCTTTTTAGAGAAAATTTAGCCTACATCTCAGCGCAGTCTGCTCCTTTTGTTTTTTAACAGGAAGAAATGAACTGATATAAGTAATGCATGGTACTAAATATGCTTTCAAAATATTTATTGTCGAATGTATATGGTAGTAGCATAACTATTGCTTTAAAAATCAGTTACTTAACAAATACACAGATTGTTTACTTAAACCTTTACTTGGGAAATGTAGGAATTGCAATTAAATTATTCCATACAATTTGACAAGTAACATTAATATAGTGGTACATATGAAAATCAATTAAACAGAGCCTATGATTTTAAACAGAAATGGCAGAAAATCTCCTTTTTTGATCTCTAGTTCCTATTTGAAGGTAAATATATCTTCAAATTATTTTTAAAAGCACAGGTTGTACATTTAAAAAGTAGCTAAGCATAACTAGCATATTAATTACTATCTATATTGCTTTTCTAACATGATGATATTTTTAGGCTGGCACACTATCTGTAAATTACATTATTTATGATGCAAAAATTGTTCAAATATATGAAAGAAATATGAATGCAAAAATATGAAAGAAACTAGCACTTTCAAGAATTGCTAAAAGACAGACAGTCAGATGGATGGACATTCTTTCTATAAATTATGTGTTATAAAATTTTTTCACACAGAATGCAATGGCTGATGCAATCAAGCCGGAAGACGATGGAATAAGCCTAAAACATTAACATGCTATGATATTTAGGACTAGAGGTTCAAAATTGTTTTTCAAATTTGACTATCCCCACTACTAATAAAGGAGAATGTGTGTGTGTGTGTATGTCTGTCTGTGTGTTGGTGTTATACAGGTCAGACCACTGGACTTAGAGCTATGGCATTTAGCACACACATTGCTATAGCATTCATGTCCCTGAACATGTTAAGGTTTGTAGAATGAAATTGAGGATTTATTTTTGGTTTCCTCACTGATGAATCCTTGTCAAAATTTTCATATAAATCTATAATTGTGGTGAGACAAAATTTCATATTTCTAGCTTATTGCATTTTCGAGTTACTGCAATCATATGCACATGAATAGACAGATCAACAGGCATTCAACCTTTTGACAGACCTGGTTCAAAATTTGACACAAGTCTACAACTATAGTATAAAGGTCATCAGCGGTATAGTCACAAAATAAGCAGTGCTGGAATGCTCTAACCTGGGTGACAAAAACAGTGCTGTTTTAAGGACGTTTTCACAGTTTTTTCTTATTTATTTCTTGCAAAAAAAAGCAGTGCAGGAACAGCATTCTGGCACGCACTGGCTCCACTACACCCTGAAGGTCATATATCAAAATTCATTTATCTGGTATCTTGTATTTTTGAGTTATCCTGTTCATATGCAAACAGAGAAACAGATGGTCAACTCTTTGATGGATTTGGTCCAAAATTTTAAAATATCTATGAGAAAATAAAAATATGGGTGAGAGACAAGAAAAACAATTCATGACCTCATAAATAATTTTGTGACACTTTCTCAACCATTTTTAGATTTGAAATGGACTAATTTCAAAATAAACACCAAAATTTAAAAATTTATTCATAAATGTCATTCAAAATGTTTCAAAATCTGATTAAGATGGCATAAAGAATATGTTGTTCGAAAATTCTGACAACATCAGAACTAAAACTACTGTGTGCTAACTCTCCAGCACATTTCTACAAAATATCTAGCAGTTCTGAACACAGCAATCACACTTTCAAATATTGCTTATTTGTTGTTGTATACATAAAAATACAACATATTTTAGATTTTAAAGATTTAGGTTTAAAGATTCAAGCATTTAGTTTAATGATTAGCTCTTTTAATAAATATAAAAGTTTGCCCAGTAAACAAAAAAAAATGCATTTTCTTTCAGTTAAGCAGTTTTAAAGAATAAAATTAGACCATGTAGACAAAAAATTTTGCTGTATCTCTGAATGCGTGGTTTTGAGAAAAAAATTCATGATCCAAGACCAAAATTTGTATCTTTTAGGAGTACGTTAAGCAGTATACATAGCTTGATATAATTAAATGAACAGGCCTTGTCAAAGAGTAAAATTCCCAACTTAATTTATACTTAATAAGAAAAGAAAAAATTAATTCAAGTTAAATTTAAAGTTTTTTTTTCCTAATCAAGTTAGATGTTTTTCAATTAGGTTTTTCTCAAGTCAAGAAATTTTGGCATTCAAGGTACATATATCACTTGATCAAATTGGAGATAAGTATGCTCAAGGAAACATCATTAACTTATAAAGATAAAATTTAATTACAAAAAATAATCACATAAAAGTAAATTGAGTGGTTGAGAAAATATTGCATATGAAAATTTACATTTAGAAATTTTTCACAATCAAAGTAAACAAAAATAATAATAATTAAGAAGAATCTCACTGTTTGATCCAATTCCATAATTATTTTCATATCTAAAAGATTCAGTTCATTCTCATTATGCTTGTCTGTAGCCTAAAATTAAAATATACATACATATATCATTAACTATGATTGAAAAGTTACAGCATTACAAACAATCACATCTCATTAGATTTACAGTAATGGGAACTATGGAAAAGGAAATTCTGCTTGGAAGTAGAATAGAAATCACAATCCACATAAATTCTGTAAAAAATTACAAAACTTAAAGAAAAATTCTGCAAAAAAATTAAAAAGTTACCTAATAGTTTATACTTTTAAAAAATTCATCGACATAAATAAAAAATTTAAGATGATTTAATAATCACACAAAAGATAACAATTATCCATACAAATTAATGAACAGTTAAAAATATTTAAATCTATTTCAAAAATTGGACAACATTTTCACACATCTAAAAAATTCCAACTACAGTGTGACTAAACTAATTCAAATTTTTCTCTAGTCCTTTGAGTTTTGCATTAAAATAATGCCTTTAATTTGAAGCAAAAGTGGTGTTAGAGTCCGCCCGACAGGGGGCACAATCTGCTGTACAAGGGGACGGGCGCAATGATGACGCTCAAATTTTTGTTAGATCTTTATTTACCTGCTAGTTGAATAGCCCATCGCTTGAACGGGGTGCAAAAATTTGCCTCGATGGAGGGGGGCACAGCTTCCCTAACGGGGGGGGGGGCCCAGCACTCATGATTTGAAGTTAGAACTTAATTTTTTATTATTTGTTTTTATTTCTAAATTGCTTTCATTGGTAAAAGTCTGATCTTTTGCCCACCATGTCTTTTTTATGTTATGTGGCAATGCATTCAATCAAAAATTATCACTTTTTAAAATGGTTTGCAAGTGTCAGATGTGAAATGCGTTGTTTATTTTTAAGGTTATTTTGTACAACAGTTGTATTCAAAGTGCTGTATACTGTTTATTTATTAAAATTTTTATTTAATTTTAATAACAGTCCCTTTATTTATTAAAATTACTTACTGTTTATTTACTGATATGTATTATTTTTAAAAACTGTTAAATAATAAGCAAATTTTTATATCCTTTTGCTTTCTGTTACAGTACTCAGTTTTCTTAATTTGAATTTTTGGATAAATTGAAGTTTATTGTGGCCTCATCAGGTTTGAATTAGCTAAATTCCAGAGTAAGATTTTTTTCAATATAATTTTGAAATAAGCCACTTTAGGTGCAAACAAAAACTGAAACAAAGGCCATTACATGAAAGACTATTTAAAATGGATTACAAAAAATTAAATTACAATTATAACAATTTTTAAAATTACTTAAGTAAGGACAGGAAGTGAAGAAAAGGAACTAAATGATTTAAATGGAAAAATTTCAGTTTTGAATACCTCAAGTTCAGAAATTTGCCTTGCTCTGAGTACTTCTGCATTTCTAGGATTCACTCTGATTTCATTTGCTAAAGCTTCTTTATGGTGCTCAATCATTTTCTCTTTTATGGCTACACAAACAGAAATAAAAAAGAATGCGTATAAGTTTTTCTACAAAAAGCTCCTTCATTTATCATTGAAATCTCAATGATATATATATATGAATATCATGAAAAATGAATGAAATATCTTAAGCAATATGAATAAAATATCTCATGAAAAAAAATATCTCATGCAATAAAATATGAATGAAAATATATCATGAATAAATGAATGAAATAGGGGAGATCGGGGTACAATGGACCACCCCCTATTATTTATGTTTTTGAATATTTCATATTTTGGGACATAGATGCTAGGTCTGTAATGCTGGTAAAAACTTTAAAACCATGTGCCTAACTGACAATTAAGTCATGTTATTCTTGACTGGTGATTTGTAGTAGCAAAAAAAATAAATATTTTCAGTCAAGCATATTTTCTTTTCTGGATTAAAGAATTGTGATTCAGAAAACATCACTGCACACAATTGAAAGGTACGATAATATATTATTATATTTAATGCAGCTAAAATAACTGAATATAAAATTTCTTATGTTTTTATCAATTTTTTGTCAAAGTTCCACATGGGGTACAATGGACCACCCAAAACTGGGGTACAAATGACCATGGTCCATACCCAGTTCTGTATCCCATATGCTTTTAAAAGTCAGTCATTATACAAGAATAAGCAAATTGTTTTATGTTAATGAGTTAATTAACCATTGTACACATTTTTTAAGTGTAATCTATGTATTAACCCTAATTAGGCACCAAAAAATAATAAATAAGATTTGCATTATTTGTTTGAGATTTTTGTCCTGTAAAAATTTTACAAACATTCAATAAATTTTTAATTCTTATATTATAGCTGTATTAAGGAAAAATTAAATGAAATAGTATGATTCTGGAAAAAAAAATAATGCACCTATTAGAGTTTGTATCTAGTGATAATTATAAATAAATTAAGTGTTAAATTATACAAAATTAATTAAAAGAAGAGGCTAATACTGTCCTATAAAAGCATTTCCATAGATGACCAATATCTGGTAAATGTTCAAGATATTATGATACAATTTCACAAGAAAACAGGAGACTTTCAGTAACACAAAAATCTTTTAATGTGTTGTTTGCCAACTTCAATATTTATTAATCTAGAATTATATGTATGAACTGAAGCCATGAATAAACAAATATGATATGTTTTATATTTTGTGTTATTAAAAAATGTACTATATTAATATATTTTTTTAAAAATTACTGGTGGTCCATAGTACCTCATGCTGTGGACCATTGTACCCTGGCCTTGGAGTACAATGGTCCACTTTGTCACTAGTTACTGAAAAATAAATATTAAAAAAGTATAGATAATTATGGATTTAGAGTGAGTTTAATATAAACCTTAATATGTAGAGAATATGCATGCACTTTTTCGAGCAAAAACAAAATCAGTAATTTGAGAGTAAACATTCAAAATTTAAAAAAGTGGACCATTGTACCCCAGTTTCCCCTATCTCATGCAATAAAACTTCATGAAACTTAAAAATATCTAATGAATATCTCATGCAATATATATGAATATCTCATACAATAAATGAAATATCTCATGAATAATGAAATTCTCGTGCAATAAAATTATGAAAACTCTCATTCAACAAAATTATGAAATATCTCATGCAATAAAACTTCATAAAACTATTTGAAATTTGACACACATTTAACTAAAAATAATATTTCAATTTTTGGTATTTCTCCATCAGCAGGCCATGATCACCACCAACTTGAATGTTAGCACTATTCTGTTAGTGTCAGCATTCATTGAGATTTGGTGAGTTATCCTAAGATTTGGCATTTTTTTATCTGGAGCCCTGCTAAAAGGAAAAGCAGGTACCTAATTTTTAAAACAATCCTTAGATAAGAATATCATTAATTTATTTTGTTGTTGTTTCAAATTTACAACAATTCAATAAAATATGATGCAAACATTCTTCAAAGAGAATTATAAATAATGTTTCACAATATTTTTCTTTCAGCAATAACAAATTACGATCATGCTTGGAGGTATTTTTTATGAATGATTAAATATACTTAAAAAACTTACTAATATACATAAATATATTAATTTAACTTTATATGAAAGTTTTATTGATTTACAAGAAATTTTAAGAAAAGAATAAATTCAAAGAGCAATATTCATTGTCTGACTGGGACAGTTAAAGCATATAAACTAAGCTATTAAAAGTGAGCCAAGCATAAGATGTTTTACATCATTATCATAGCTGTACAGGGTTCATATTGTATATATGATAGTAAAATTCAGGAGTTTCTAAGGATTTTTTCAGGAGTACAGTACAGAAAATTCAGGAGATAACATGGGGAAAAAAATCAATTGTAGGGGAGAAGGAGGTAGTGTGGACAATTTTTATAAAATTGACAAAAAAGTATACTAAATATCAATTCTCCCATCTTTCCCGATTGCGGTGACTCAGAACATGCACGGTAGACTCTTTCGGTGCTTAGTAAGGTCAGAAGTAAGAATTCCGGATTCCAGCAACTTTGTATCAATAAGGAAAAATGGAAACGTCATATTTTTATGTTTTATCATAATTTTATCTTTTGCTCTTTGATTGTAATTTTTCAGGAGACAAAAAGAAATATCAGGATAAAAAACACAATTTTCAGGAGTTTTCAGGGCCCTTAGAAAAAAAAAGCAAAATTCAGGAGTTTTTCAGGAGGAGTACGAACCCTGCTGTACTTCTAATAGACTTGGTTCTTTAAGAATTATTCATTATAAATGTCACTTTTCATAACACAATGGGAACAGTATGGCCAGATAAGGCGGTAAAGCCATTAAACTTAACCTATTAATATATGATGATATAAATATTATATAATGAGAACATAATTTCAGAAATGTTACAATACACTATATTCTTGAACTACATATATTATTCAATAAACTCAAAAATTGCTGTCAGTCCAAGGATTCTACTATATATCAACGACAATAAAAAAAAACATAAACATAAAATTTACTGAAAAGTAAAGAAAAATCTTTCATCCACATTTCAGAAGGCTAAAAAATCATGTAAGATTTACCATCATGTGAATATATGAGCTTCATCCGCCTTTCCAATAAGTTGTTTTCAGTCATCACTTGAATGTCTTTCAAATTTTTAACAATATCGAACACAGTCTTATCAAGTAATGAATTAGCTAACTCTGACAGAAAGCTATCAGTCATTTTCTGTTGATATGTTCTGAAAAAATAACCAAAATATTAAATATGATAAAGTAAATACAGGGGATAGTGATGGAGAAGAGTAGCAAAAAGGGTACAGATGCTTCTGGCACAATGCAGTCAAAACATTAGTGTGTTTATGTCGCTTTTTAAATCCAAATATGATGCAGGAGCAAAAAAAATACCCTGGCCTGTGCCCTATAAACACTGATAACCACTGGGGCAAAAAATCATATTTAGATTAAAAAACACAAACAATTTAAAATCATATCAACTTAAAAAAAATCCTATTATACCACAGGGGCCATTTACCTTCTCTGTGTAACTGAATAAATGAGTTCATAATATCAATAATGATTAAAATAACATCTCAATAGATAGTATTTTTATATACAAATATGGAATAACAAATTACTGAATAATCTCCAAATCAAATACTTTATCCCTTTTTTTAATGGGAGGTTTGTTACAGATATTTTATGAATATTATCAGTATTGATCATTTTTTATTCCGAGATATTTATGGATGTAAAAACTATACAATTAATTCACATCCGTGCTCCCAGTAAAACTAATGAGAAATTCAAACTTAAAATATTCTGCTAAAATGAGATAAATAAACACAATAAATGTAGTCTCAACACACTAGTTTATTTTGAATACTTACTCAGGTAATTTGTTACACAGTAGTTTTAATTCGTTTAGCAATGCATTATGCCTCTCTTCAAGAAACTCTCTATTCATAAGATCATTTTCATCAAAAGACATTGTCGCTATTTCTCCGTCACAAATCCCACCAAAATCTCCTAATACTCCAAAAGTTTTTTATTTATTTATTTCTTCGGTTTTAATGCTTGGGGTATATTTGTTTCTCAATGGCATTTACAATTTAAAAAAAAAAATTCGCCAACAAATAACAACAAACAAGTCATATTCGAAGTTGTTTTCCTTGTGATCCAAACTATCAGTATTCTCTTTGCATCAGCCATCTCAGTATTGCCTAAAAAATATGCTCAGTAATATGGACCAGTTTTCTGCTTTGTTTGTATACATTTCGGTGCTAGGACTACATAGTTCCAGTGTAATGCTAAGTCAATAGAATCTTCAAAGAGGAAGTTGAACATCCCATCAGACAAAGTCACGGTTTTTAATATAAGTAGACAAACCACAAAACTTGTCCATATATAACATATATAGATGCAATAAATATGCAAACTAATATATGCATAAATTAATACTTATTCTTCCTTAAAAGCATCTAGTATTTATTTAGGGGTCTATTTTGGTACCCCCGGTTGGGATGGGAGACGTCACTGTTTCCGTTGTTAAAGTGCGGAAAAAGTGACGTCTCCCAACCCAACCGGGGGTACCAGAATAGACCCGTTCATAATCCATCCAAATACGTCGTTGTTTCATATTTTATTTCAATTGTGATATAGGTTGATATTTAGATTGTCTAGTTATTCGCTGTGCGAACGAAGTGATCATTGTAAATAGTTTAATAACTAATTATTTTAACTGGCAAGGACTCTTGTAAAAACTACATTTTCTGTATGGACGAGTTTTCTGTTTTGTTTGTTTACATAAAAACCTGAACTTTCGTTTTGAAGATTCCATGGACCTTATGCATGTGACGTCACATCCATCGACACGTGACCATCCAGCGGCAAACAGGGGTCAGTCTAAACAGCTGATATTCACATAAAACAATTCTGATGGTACTCTGGAACTTAGGGCTCTATTCTGGTACCCCCGGTTGGGGGGGGGGGGGTCACTTTTCCCGTTGTTAACGTGCGGAAAAAGTGACATCTCCCAACCCAACCGGGGATACAAGAATAGACTCGTTAGCACTACACTGGAATTAAGTTACCGCATTTTTATCTAAATAAACAAAATAGAAAAATCGTCCATAATAACTTCCATCTGAATATATACTTGGAAATGACTCGGGGTATGACGGATTTCCTGTTTTGTTGTTTGGATTGGCTTCATGCAAGCCAGAGCTGTGTTGACTTTCAGCCTATAGTCCGTCTAAGGGGTCTATTCTGGTACCCCCCATGTTAAAGGAAGAAAGAGTTGCTTTTTCACTCTTGATTTTCTGCTCAGTGAACGGATTTCGGGGGGGGGGGGGGGGAAAAATTTAGCTGCTCAGATCTGCGTCTTTCTTTGTTTGGGTTCATTTTATGCCTTTTTTCCAATTTTAACGCAGGACTATGTTCTTCCCATTGGGGTCTCAGGAAGGAATTTGATTCACACGCCAAAACGCCATAAAAAACGTTGTATAGAAGATCCTCTATATCTCGGTAACCACATACGTATGTTAAAAACTTAACTAATGTCTTATTTTAGAGACAAAAGGTAACAATGGAACTTATAAAAAAAAATTGAAAATTGGAATTGTAGTTCAGCGACTACTGAGTCGCAAAGTTGGGCAAAAATACGTATGAATTGGTGACGCGATCCTCTATATCTCGGTAACTACATATGTTAAAAACCTAACTAATGTCTTATTTTAGAGAGAAAGGGTAAAATAACTTTGACTTAAATTACTTTAATTGACTTTAATGTAGATGTCAAAAGGAATGAGAAAGCGTTCGGTTTCATGAAGAAGCATCTTGATTTGAACATGACGCCAACAAATTATCCTAGTACTCTGGGGAATCCATATATTGATTCAACTTTTTCAGTAACATTAGTCCCGAATTATTAAATGATGTATGTTACTTTCCTTATCATCAGGGGTGGCGCCAGAGGGGGGACCGGGGGAGCCAGGGCCCCCCGGGGGGGGTGGCGGGCCCCCCCCCCCCCGTCGGGGAAAAATTTTGTATCCTATCGGGGCAAATAACGTAACGTAATAGTTAGAGCCATGTGTTTTTTTTTGAAATCTCTGTGTCATAGTTTGAATCCCTTTCCCACGAATAATTGTTTTTATTTATTTACTAGCCGAATTTGGCGACCAGCTGGTTCGTCTGAATTATTGCGCACAAAAATTAAAATCTTTTATGCGTAACTGGGTCTTAATGTTTCCCCCAGTAAGGTATTTTTAAATTTCAAATATTGATAGACATGCAACTCTTATCTTACACCTATTATGTTTGCTATGCTATGCGCTTGCCCAATGATTTCTTCCTGTCGTCTCACCAAAAAATTGAGCTTTAATCCGAAATGGGAAACTTGCTCGCTGAAATGAAACGTGCTCATAAAATATATACAAGGTGCGTCTTAAAAGTACGGTGAATGGAAGCATAAAACAAAATACCTTTATTCACCCTCAAAGTAACATCCGTTGGCCACAATACACTTTTGATATCTTTGATAAAAACTACTGTAATGAGTCAGCGATGATCTCTTTTGGGATCGATCGAAGCACAGATGTCGAACGTCTTCGGATGTCTGCTAAACGGGTGATATTCAGGAACCCCACCCCCTTGAGGCGAGGGAACAAAAAGAAGTTTGCAGGCGCCAGATCAGGCGAGTACGGTAAATGTGCGATAACAGTTACACGGCGTTGGGCCATGAAGTTGCGTACACGGATCGCAGTATGTGGGCGGGCGTTGTCATGCCACAGACTTCACTTTCCACTCCTGTAAAACTGTGGGCGAACACGTTGGATGCTCGTCGGCAAGGCCGTACCGAAGAGATCCTGTGCCCTTGGCGGAACTGGCAAAGATGCGCCCCCCCCCCTTTATATGACACATTTTCATTAATTTTTCATCCCTTCTATAAAACCCCTTCCCGGAAAAAACTACATTTCTGCAAATATTTTTATACACAAATTTAGCATATTTTATGATTTATTAAATTGGTTTAATAAAAAACTACCTATTCTTAAAAAATACTCTAATGAATTATATTCATGAAAAATACTGTACACAACAAAATAAATGTATCATCAAATAAATTACAAATTGCACATATCTTCTAAAAGGCAAAAAATAAAACAAAATCTATATCTTATTGTTTATTGCAGCTATTGAACATTGGCTTTTGTGTGATGCATAATAAAGAAGAGAATTCATTTGCTTCGCACTATGTATAGTGTATAGTACATAAATTACTAATTAGAAATAAAGAAATTAGAGCTGAAATTAAGAGTTGAGTATACATGAGCTGAATTCAAATTTTATTAATATCAAATGATTTTTTCTATATCAGAGGTTCCCAACCTGTGATACGCATACTCCTGGGGGTACTCGGGGGACAAGTTATTGTTACTCAGAAGTGATTTTGGTGATAGCGGAAAACACCAAATATAAGAATATTCTAAAATTTCGTTTCATCAGGTTCGTTTGAAAAAGGAAATTAATATGAAATTATTACAATGCTATTTTCACCTGTTTTGACGTTGAACAATTACTGTTTTGAAAAATAGAATAAAATGTAAATAAAAAAAATCTTAAATTTTATTAAGTTCATAAGAGACGTTTGATTCTTAAGCTAACCTAATTCCTTGGCGTTATTAATAAAAACTTCTTTTCGCGAAGAGGTGGTTGGAGACGGGGTTGACAGTAAGGGGTACTCAAAAATAAAAAGACTAATCAAGGGGTACGCGAGTGCAAAAAGGTTGAAAATCTCTGCTCTAAGATGATTAAAAATTCAAAATGGTGAATTCACTGTGACATTTGGTTAAAAAGCTATAAATAGTTTGTAATAACTGTTGGTGAAAAATCAGGAATTATATTTTAATTACAATTTTAATTTCCTTGCTTTGAGCGAAGCGAACTCATTTATTACTTCATTGAAGTCTAGTTTTGATGCCTTTTCTTATTCTATTGACAAGATTGCTAAATTTGACAGTCTACTTTCACCCATACTCGACCTTAAGTAGTGTTTAATTATTTTGAATTTGCTGAAACTGCGTTCACAAGATGCAACACTCACAAGCATTGTCAAAAATATCCGCAATGCTATGTCGATGTTGTGATAGGCATTTCTAAACCCATACTTTGAAATAACTTTCAAAATATCCAGATGGGAAACTGTAACTGCTGTAGATTAACTGTGCTAATGTTTTTCACCAGCTCTTTTACCTGGAATTTGAAAGTAGATACTTCGTTTACTAATTCTAAAGTGTCAATATCTTTGTTACATTTGGCATCAAAATCAGCTGCACATTTTTCGAAATAAGATACAGAGCTTTCATTGAAGGCCTTTACCGACAGGAAACTGAAGTCAGAGAAATGGTGTGATAAATATCGGATCTGCTTTCAATTTCACTTATTAATCTGCCGTACACTTTGAAGCATTCCAGCTCAAATGATTAATCAGCGTAGATCAAGTGTGCCTCGTCTTCAGTCATCTCTCCAGCCATTTTCTTTACCTTTCTTAATTTTTACTTTCTCGTATACGAAGTATACAAAGAGAAAGTATTGTAATCGTCAAAAAATTCGAACTCGAGATTTTGACGAATCTCCACGTTTTAGACCTCCCTGAGTCGGAAAAACACAATTTTGGAATTATGTCTGTCTGTGTGTCTGTATGTCTGTGTGTGTGAGCACGATAACTCGGAAACTATTAGAGATAAAGGGATGAAATTTCGTATGTAGTCTTTAAACATAATTTGTAGGTTTCTATCAAATTTTGGACAAAATCCGTCAACGGGAAGTCTGTCTGTCTGTATGTCCGCGGTCATGCGAACGCTGTAATTCAAAAACTTGAATAGCTAGATGGATAAAATTTCGTACACAGTTTTATCGTCATGAATGTAGGTCCGTATAAAATTTTGGGCCAAATCCGTCAAAAGGTTGACTGTCTGTCGGTCTGTATAAGCGCATCTCCAACGCTTCCGCTATCTCCACACGCATGCGTATTGGACGCAATCTTCTGTGCACGATATTTATTGACTCCTGCTTGGCGCTTTTTTTTCATCCGATTCTCCATGCGCATGCGTACTTGGTAGCAATCTGTGCACGCGGAAGGATTGTCCTTGAGCGAAGAAAGAGTAGAAATCGGTGTGCATTTAATAGGAACGCATCTCTTCGAATTTGATTTTTTACCTAAATATTTTATGATAGTCATTGGATCCTGCGTTACAATAGGTTCGAATTTTTTTATCCACGCGGGGGGAGGGGAAACAGCACCTTTTTCGAGAAGTATACGAGAAGGTTTAGGGGAGACCTCTCCCGCTGGTTTAACAGTGAAACTGCCTTGATGGACATTGAATCGCAAACAGTTTTGGCTTTGGCTGCGCATTTATGAACTCCTTCATCACGCAGATGTTGAATGTTTTCCGCCAAACCAGAGAGCAAACTCGATGCTATCTCAAGGACTGCACTTTTTCCTTGCAGCGATTTGTTAGTGCAGTCTAGTTTTACTAATATTTCAGACCGCATCTCTAACAGGCACACAAATTTATAATCAATCTCTCTGAGAAGGATCATCATCAGATGCTGTATCGGTGGTCCAGTTGTTGGGTCTATCTGTCATACGCTGTAACACTTTGTGTACAGATGGTAGGTTCTTCTGAAGAGCTGCCACAGCTTGACGCCTAGAGGACCATCTTGTATCACAGTGTCTCTTAAAAATCATTTTAATACAATCTAGTAAAGCGTCCCATCTTAAAGTAGACATACTAAAAAAGTTGAAAAACTCCGAAACACTTTTCCAAAAAAACTGATCATCAGAACTGACACTTCCGCGGTATGCACGCCAACGAGATTTAGACTGTGTGCTGCACAGGGTACAAATTTAGCAAGGTGATTTATTTTGAAGATATGTGCTTGAACACCTTCATATTTTCCTGCCATGTTCGAGCAATTGTTGATGCCTTGGCCACGACAGTTCTGAATTTCCAAGCCGTCACTGCTCAGCTTTTGCACTATTTCTTCCCATAAGTTGCTCCCCGTTTCCTGATGACTTATGACGAAGTCAACAAAACTTTCCTCTACTGAACATTCTCCATCCTTAATATTAACATATTTGATGATTTAACTCATTTGTTCTGTTCATGGAGATCATGAATTTGGTGTAGAATAGTTGCATTAGATTTTTTATGCAATAAACTCTAACACGAAATACTATAATGTTAATTTAATATTCTGCTTGTACCAAGCTTGTAATCAAGCTTCTGTATGTATATTTTTACTACTAATAAAAGCGCATATATGCGTAGGTGACTTTCTGCTGGCGCTCTACAAGACAGACCGTTCAGCCTAGAGTTGACAAATTTGGTGCAAACCTGCTATGAAGGGTGGCAAAGTACACCTCAGTGGGTTGTTTAAACTTTAATTAATTAAAACTTAAGAAAGAGTTTGGGGAGAGGGTTCAACAATATTAGACAGAAATATTATAATTTATAAATAATTTCTACAATGTCTTATATTTCAAAAAGTCATCTTTCATACGATAACAGTCTAGTTGTGCAATTTTTTCTTAAATTTGACAATATTTATAAAAAATATTTTTATGTATAATTTACAACAATTTTGGATTGAATGACAAACCAATTTCACTGATTCATCAAACCTTTAATGTAATATTTCTCTTAATGTTTAATTTAATGCTTCTATTATGTCAGAAAACGTGATATAAAAATTTATGTTGATTATTACAATATAAAACCTTCTTTTGTTGTAATGAAATGCAACCATTTTCGTTGCTTTTTCACTCTTTTTAGTCTAATTTTTTAATTCTTTGCTACTTGAAATAAATTTACTTGTTAAATAGATTTACAATATTATTTTGATAGATTTACTTTTTAGCTATGATCTAAAATTCATTTTTTCACTTAGGATAAATAATCTTCAAGGGTAACCATACCATCTATTTATTTGTAATAATCAGGTAAAACATTCAAGTTATAGCCCGATAAACAAAGTGTAATAAATGTAATTTAACTCTGAATTATGCATGATCGAAATAAAAATTAATTTTCATTGAATTTAATGATATTAAAGAGCCATTCTGCCTAAGACCTTTTTACTTTCTCAGATATGAAGTATACAAAGAGAAAGTATTGTAATTGTCAAAAAATTCGAACTCGAGATTTTGACGAATTTCCACGTTTTAGACCTCCCTGAGTTCGAAGAACACAACTTTGAAATTATGTCTGTCTGTGTGTCTGTGAACACGATAACTCGAAAACTATTAAAGCCACGGGATGAAATTTGGTATGTGATCTTGACACATAATTTGTGGGTTTCTATCGAATTTCGGACAAAATCCATCTATGGGAAGTCTGTCTGTCTGTCCGCGTTCATTTGAACACTATAACTCAAGCACTTGAAGAGCTAGATAGATAAAATTTGGTACACAATTTTATCATCAGAAATGTAGGTTCGTATAAAATTTTGGGCAAAATCCGTCAACGGGTTGACTGTCTATCGGTTGTACAATCGCATACTTGTAAAAATTATATTTCCTAAACCCTTTGACTTAGATAAATAAAAATTGATATGATGAATGCTAACCTTAAATATAGATCTGTGCCAAATTTTCGTTTCAATCGGTTTTAAAAAAGGCGTTCAAATTGCAGATTTAATGTTTTTACTGTTGTAACGAATACGTTATCTCCACGCGCATGCGTACTGGTTAGTCTTGCCGAGTGCTTAGCTATACTCGTGACATTGGCACTCACTAAAGGAAGCTAGTGGATAGACATAGCATTTTGGGTTACAGTAGCTCGAAATTTTTTTATCTGCGCGTGGGGAGGGGAAATGACACCTTTCGGGGAAGTATACGAGAAAGTTACGAGCAGAAGACCACTCCCTCTGGTTTAACAATTGAATATAAGAATGCGACTAGTATTTAATACAACAAAAGCAATTTAAAAATACAGAAATAATTTGAGCTCATGTCTTTAAAACTAATTTATCTCCTTAGAAAAGAATGAAAATGTCTAAATATTTCTTTATGCGCCCACTCTCAGATGAAACAAAAACAGAAATGCAGCATTTCCTTCGTATTATTTACCACTAACGAAACACTAAAGGACCACTTGTCCAATAAGGACGAGGTCCCTTTATCCTTCCTACAATATAGTAAACAAGATAAAATAAGACCTCCCCTCCCTGATACACAGAACTCTAACCCTCCTCTGTAGTAATCCTCTGAAGCGACCCTTTTTTCCTACTGCAGCAAGAAACTCAAAGTGCTCATTGCCGCATCAGTTTGCAAAACAAAGATATTTGCTATTTTGTTCCAAGAAAAGGCCCAGGCCCTCTTTCTCTCTCTCCCTGTAAGGGGGTCACAACCAAACAAGCTGGCAACTTGACCACTGGACAAAACAACTAGCCACTCCCGTAATGTTTAGTGAGCCACTGAAGACTTATTCTCAAATTCATTTTTATTTGCACAGCAGATCGTACCAATCTAACTCTTAAACTAAGTTTTTTAAATGGTCATTTTTGCGCCCTCCCCCCGTTCTACCTGCGCCATTGGCGGGGGGCAATCTCGCCACCCCCTCGGTACGGCCCTGCTCGTCGGTCAATGAGCGTGCTACAAAATGGAACAGATCATGCACTTACCCAAATATTTGTGAATGATGGTGCTAACACTGTCCTTGCTATTTCCCAATTTCTTTGATATCCATCGTATAGACAGTCGACGATTTTGCAATAGCACCTGTCGCACCCGCTCGATGTTGTCGGTCTTTACACTTGTTGAGGGTCCACCCGAACGTGGTGCATTATCCATGGTTTCCTTTCCCTCCAGAAAACGATTAAACCAGCGTAAACGCATTTTCTGAAAACTCCCGTATTCAATGAATCTTCGTGTTCATCTCGTCCTCGAAGTGCAATCTCAAATGCACCGCAAAACAGAATGCAATCAATGATTTTTGTTAGAACATAACGATTTTTGGTAACTTTCTCATTGTCTTTTAACATTTGAACGAAATGCAATGTCGAGTTGTTGGCGAATATTCACCCTTCCAAGCAAATTAAATTCTAAGATCGAGTTTAAATGTGATTGTGAGCATTCATGCTTTTTTTATTTTCTTAGTTAGGCTATGTGCATACATGCAATTATTAATCGGGCAACAGTTTAGTTGCATGTTAAAAGACCATGGGCTCAGTTAGAGTGCGCATACATGCAACTTTATAGTTCGGCAACTAAACAGTCGTAAAACCACAGCGATCGTCTTTTGATTAAAGAATCGCACAACTATCGTAAAGTTCATGGGTTTCTACTGGAGCGCGCATACATTCAACTAAACAGTTGCTCTGCTCTGTTCATTCAAGGGGTGAAGGTCACAAAGCGAGCTCAGAAATTGGCGCGAAGCTTTATTTAACGGCGTTTTAAAGAAGCGTGCGCTATTCTTAAAATAATTTAGCTCTAAAAATGGCTGAGATTATTAGGATTGATATGGAATTATTGATTGAGTGTATAGAAAGAAGGCTTGCGCTATATTTATTATCAGTTATTACTTTTAAAATAAATGATAAATTTGCATACTTTTAATAATTGTTACTCCATTTTTATTAATAATGCATGTGTTTTATTACATAATTTTAATTAGCTTAATTGGTATTTTCTTAGTTGATATTTCAGATGCTTTGAAATCAGTAATTTTAATTTTATCCTTTATATTATTTATCTCTCTTTGTCAACATCCCTTTTTCTCAACTAAGCGATGAATGAGATATCATTGAATAGGACTTTTTAAAAGACTTCAATGAAAACGTAGTCATTTTACGTTTCAAAATTTGAGTGAAAAAAAATTTTGAGTCACAAGAGAAGCTGTCACTTGGGCAAACTTAATCTAACTCATGTGACCTGTGCTATAAACATTTGAAAACTATGAAAAAAAATTTTTTTTTAACATTTGTTAAATATGAAACATTTATTTACTCAATATACTTCAATAATAGACAAAATATTTTAATTATAGTGATGTGCGCTTTTTGGAATGAGCTAGTGATATTTAGAATCGTGTCGCATTCTATGTTTTTCGTATTCATTGTGTACTAACCATCTTCGGCGACTAGCTTGTTCACCGGGAATATAATTTCAATGGAATCTCTTATGCATAATTTAATATACATGGTTCCCTTAACAATTTCAAATTGTGATAGACATTTAATCCATGTTCTTTCAGTAGATTTACACCTGTTCTGTTCGTTGTCTGCATGAACGTCCCTAATAGAGTCAAGTGACTGGCTGTGTCATGCAACATCAAATTGCACATTGTTGGCATCAACTTCACTCTTATTCCTCTTGCAAAATATATATTAGATTTTAACTTTAAAATGGCACGGCACATTTTACTTCCAGCCTCATATTAACTGGATGAAAATGTGTTGATTAAAACATAGCATTAAACATTAAGATATTGCCTTATCTTTCAACAATGATGGAGAAACACGAATTAAATGTTTGTTTAAACAATGAAAATGGTTTGAATTGCGTTGCAACAATGAAAAGTATTGTAGTAAATTATGCCAAAAAATATTTTTAAAAATTCATTAAAATTAGAGAAAATATTGTACGGCAACTTAATTGATATCATTGAAAAGGTAATTTTTTGCACTTTCAAGATGGCGTTATGCTGTAATATTTTCGGAAGTTATAAAGGAAAAACGCCAAAATTTCTCTTAATATTTAATTAAAATTCTAATTAAAATTTTTAAAAAGGGCTCCTAGGTGTACATTCCCACCCTCCAAAGTATGTTTATGCCAAATTTAGTGGCTCTAAGTCCAGTGGTCTGACCTGTAGAGCGCCAAGACACACACACACATTCTCCTTTATTATCAGTAGAGTAGTAGTCGGCTACTTTACTCTGAAAAAACTGATGTACTTTGATAAATTGTTCCGCGAACTATTTGTAAATTGAATATTGATATCAAATTCGAATTTGGTTAATTTGAAACTGAGGGATCCACAATGAAAATTAGATGTATCCAAAAGTTCGAATTAAGAAAAATTGGGTTTAAAAACAAACACAAGAGATAAAGATTTATTTTAATGTTTTAATGAATATTACGTAATTAATTAATATACAGTAAATAATTTTGATGTTTAAAGCAATATTAGTTATTCCAATAAATAAAAAAGTAATTTAAATAAAGAAATATATGTACAGCACCTAGAGTGCAAAAATTGAGTAATTATTTTTTAATTAAATACATAGAACAGGAGCTAAGAGCGAGTTCTTGAGTTAATTATAGGCCTTAAAGATAATTCGCTGGCACTTAAAAGATACGGACGTATTTAACTAACGAAAACAATTCAGAAATGAGCGCGATTTCAGTTTTGACCTAAAATTAACCTAATAAATTCGAATTATAGGCTTATGTACAGAACTCGCCTAATACTAGTAATGATCATCAAAGCATTTGATAAAGAAAGAAATCAATGAAAACGAAAGTTCCCCATTCAGTCTAATCATTGAAATGATAGCTTCGTGAGAGGGTGTTAGCTGAAAATGAATTTGAGAAAAACTAAATTGTATCACTATAAAAAAAAATCATTTTGGAGCTCCCAGCGCGTGCGCAGTGCGTGAAAAGACAGCCAGAGTATCCAAAAATGGAGAATCGAAAGAGATTAAAAATCGCATGTATGCGCACCCGTCGCAACTAAACAGTTTAGTCGTCGTGAAATCGCGCGGTGCAGGCAACCCGACTAAACTGTTTAGTTGCGGAAGGAATTGCCTGTATGCGCTTAGCCTTAGATGTGATAAATCAGCAACACTGTAACTCACTCAACTTAAATCACCATTCTGTTTTGCAAACAGGAAGCATAGAAAACAAAACAGTCTGTTAGTTGATTCGCATCCACAAATCCATGAACATTTCTCATATAAATCGTGTTTGAATTCCCTTTTGAAATCTCTAGTCTTACATTTCGTCACCTGGATAAGGTTTAGCAAAGGTGTTGGCCTGAGTAATTTCAATTCAATTTTTCTTTCCAAACACAATGCTGAAAAATGCAATTACTTTAGTTCCGAAACACTGATTTTACAAAGTGCCATTTTAACTGATTACACTAGTTCGTAAAAAATATATATCGAAAAATAATAACAATAATAAAAAACGAATTAACTAACCGAATATAGTAAAACCGAGGGAGAATTCGAACGAGAAAATTGCAAAGAATGCGAACTCTGACGAGCTCCCTCACACTGAAGATGTGCGAATGGAACGGTATCGGCCGCTCCTCGGTCCGCTTCTGTCTCTATATCTATGGTTTTCAAGGGCATTTCTTCGATCGCAAGTGCGATCGAGGAAGGACCAAGTACACTGTGCTGTAGTAACCTACAATACAGTACGTTAGCCACGTATTAGCGTATTTTAAATGGGGAAAACTAATCCTGGAAATTGACAAAAATCTGGAAGTATATTCAATATTATTTTATTTAATTTGTTAATAAATTTATTTCTTCGTTTTTATCTGGGGGTTCACGTGCTGATGTGCACAAATAGAGGAACCGCCACTGCACACAAGACTAAAAAGCAGAAAATAATTATTTAAATAAAATAAAAATTTTAATATACCACTTTTTTAAAACGGACTAAAAAGTATAAAATAATTTCTTCTCAGATTTATAACCCCATACAGATTTAAAACGAAAAACGTGGGACGCATGCAATATTTAATAGTAAGGAGTGTAGGGAGTAGCTGTCGTTGAGAAAACTCACATAACAGTTTATATCATTTCCATTGCAATAAAATTGTTAGTGACTGAAATAAACTATTTTTACATCAATTATCTATTGCATGCGCCCCACGTTTTTCGTTTTAAATCTGTATGGGGTTATAAATCTGTATGAGGCAAGAAGAAATTATTTTATACTTTTTAGTCCGTTTTAAAAACGTGGTATATTAAAATTTTTTATTTCATTTAAATAATTATTTTATTTTAACTTCGAGTCTATTTGGATTAGATTAATAAATTTGAACTGGGAAAAATTAAACTTACAACTTCAAAAAAAAACTTTTGGTCTGAAATTATTTTAAAGAATTTCTGTGTTGCGTGATGTGAGATGGTGCGATTTGAAGATTTCACAAATCAAAATCATAGTCTGTTAAGAGTTTGAAAATCAGCCAATAATGTTAGTGAATTTTCAAATTAGTTATTTGAATTGAAGCAGCGGCATTTATTGATGTGTTAATGATAACATGCATTCGAATATTTAATTTTCTTTACACATGTGTAATTTTGCTTTTCTTCAGCATTTATATGGTATCTTTTTTTGTGGTTTTCTTACAGCTGGAAAATAAATTTTAAGAAGGATTTCAGTAAGCTCCACAATGTGAAATGCAAGATCTGTAGAGGTCACAATTTCTATTTCATGTCATATACTAAAAGGCAAACGGAGTATATTTTGACGGGAAAATGTCTCGATCCTTTTTTCCCCAAAATTAGCTGGGGTTGTGTGTTTTGTCATATTCGAAATATTTGCACCGTAATGAGGTACAATTGAAATTGAAGAGAAACTAAAACTAATAAGGTGCAGTTCTGTCTGCTAAATAAAATTGCTTATTATTTTCCAACATGATGCTCTTTGGGGTAGATAGGAAGTAGTGTCTACAAAAAATGCACGAGAAGCATTTTAATATTAGCAACATTTTCAAGTAGAAGCACATCGCGTAGTCAGCCAAGACGATCTGTGAGGGAGACCTTTGTAGTGGCTGAATTATAGCTCACGCAGCATTTAACATTTGTTTGTAAATATCTTTTCTTTTTATTTATAACATTTATTTATTATCATATTTACTTTTGCTCATCATATTATATTTTTTGTGGCAGCAGTAGAAAAATGCAGTTCTTTGAATTTTGTTGATTTTTCCATTGTAGATAGATTTTTCTCCAAAAGAAAGGAATAATATAATTAGAACTTTGCATTTTCTTTTCTTTTTCTTTCTATCTTTTTTTGAAATCTTAGTGTTATCGGTTCGGATCCCTTTCGCATCAAGAATTGCTTTGATAAATTATTTATTTATCTTTCTTTAATCTTTTAGATGGTTAGCACAAAATGCATTTAATTGTGTAAAAATTACATCTGCGACTCTCCAATGCTTTTGTCTAATAAAATTTGAATTTATAATCAAGAACATAATATTTCATCAGTTCACCTCAAATGAATTCGTGCATTAGTCGCACTGTGCATTTATACTTTATACAAGCTAAGCTACGGATTTCAGACGGCATATAACGATGCTAAACTGCTTGGCCTAATGGTTAGAACCGTGTATTTTTGTCAAAATCTCAGTGTTTTTAATTTGAATCCTTTTTCTAGCAATGTGCTTAGCGGTGAGCGTCTGTGAATGGAAAAGTGGAGCATTAGCGCTATAACCAGTAAAGAATTTTGAAACTGAAGCCTTTACAAGAATTACCCAGATAGCATGTACACTTGCAGAAAGTTTGATTTTTCTTGACATTAGCTTGTCATGACAAACTTGATGTGGCAACTTTGAAACGAACTTCTTGCAAAGTAACAAAGCATAATCGACCAGCCCACTTGCAAAGCAAGTTTGCTGTGAATATGTCATGACGAACTTCACACCATAATTGCAAAACAAGTTTGCTGCAACGATGATAGCACACCTAAAGATAATCTTTGTCTCTGTTTTAAAAATTTTTTAATAGCATCTCCTAGACCGTCCTTCTTTTTATTAACTCAATAAATCAATGATAATTTGCGAAAAAACTAACTTTTTCATTAAAAAAAATTTTGAAACATTTTCCATCTTTTTACTAAATATAGAACTCGCACTTTAAAGAAAACTATATCGCCTTTTTCTTAATGTTGAAATTTTAGCTTTTATAAACAAAATTAAACCTAAAAAACAGTCAATGTTTGTTGAAAAATAATAACTTGCATTTTGTCACATTTTAAAAGTAATTACTTTTGAACTCTAATTTCATAATTTATTCCACTAGCAAAACGTAGTTATTAGCGAAAATCGCTCTCTCTTTGACTTCAAATCATATTCTCAACTCAAAATTTAAAAAATTATTGAAATCAAGAAAACAGTTTAAAATAAATCGTATAGATGAACGGTCTATTAGCGTAATCTATCTTCTTCCCTCAGAGTCTAGCTGGCCGAGTGGTTAGAGCGACAGGTTTAGGAAGCGGTTGGTTGCGGGTTCTAATCTGAGGTTGTGTTTGTACTCTGTTTTTGCTATAGTTTGCATTGAGTTTGACGCCGCAAGGTTGTGACAAGTTTGGCGCGTGGTGACTAAGTCGTTTGCGTAAACTTGTTTCAAGCTTGCATTCTTATCGTGTGAAATTTGTTGCAGATTTGTAGAGCAAGATTGCTACAACTTTGCTGCAAACTAAAATTAATTGCTATCTGGGTAATGACTTCAAGCTTAACCTTTGAATGTGGAATTATTGTTGCTTGAAATTACAAAAGCAAAAAAAGGGACTTTCAAAGCACGATTTAAAGGATTTCGAACAGTAAAATTGCAATTTTAGCCTGTTTTTAAATAAAATCGCGTTATCTGGTAATATAAATGAATATCATGAAGTATAATATGCAGCATTGAAGTATTCGGGCTCTATTCTGGTACCCCCGGTTGTTGGGTTGGGTCCCGCACGTTAACAACGGAACCCAACCCAACCGGGGGTACCAGAATAGACTCCTTTACGACCTTCCTAGTGAAGTCTGACGGCATTTCTGTGTCAATATTGTTGAAATGCTTCTGAATGAGGAATCTTGAGGAATTTCTCACCAAGATAAATCTTGTTGATAAATGTCATTGAACTCAACACAGATGAATGACCGTTAGATGAATTTAAACAATAATTTAAAAAAAAGTTATCTGCCAATGTTCGCAGTTGCTTTTGGAGAAAAGAAGAAATTCATATGAAAAAAGATGGAGATCAATAAAACTTTTGTTGAAATATTCAACAACATGGAGTTCCCCTGATGCGTTTGGTGTTCATCGTTTGTTGTCATAAACAGAGAAATCCAAAAAGAATTTTTTTAAAACAGAATGTTTACTGTTCTGAGAAAGAGCTAGGAACATTACAAAAAATTGAAAATATTTTGAACAGTTTTTTAAAAAAATGGACACAAGTATCGGATAGACACACATCAGGACATCCTAAAAATCATATTTTTTTAAAAAAATCAGAAAATGAGACAGTCTGGAGGAATCTGCTTGTTAAAAAATTGAATGTATTTCTATTTTGAATTGTATTTTACTATTTAAAAATTTTAGCAAATTTAAGTTTGAAATCCTGAATCGATTTTAGAGAACATCGATCATTTTTGGAATCAAATCACATATATCAATGATTACGGTTTTGTTATTAAGGGGGAAAAATAACAAGAGAAAAGAGAAACTGAAATGCATTCCGCAGACGACATGAAGCTCAGCTATGCGCATGCGTCATAATGAAATTCAGCATGGTTTCTTCTTGAAACGATAGAGTGGAGTAATCAAAAATTCCAATGTCTACTAAAATGTGTATCTTTTCTGTATTGACAAGTGTAAATGCTTCAGATCACTTTTTGGAATGCACACTAGAATGCATATGAGGTGAAAGAAGTACAGTGATTCACAAGGACTAAAATCTTATCGTTCTACTTCACACTTTTTTTTTTCTTTCTATAAAGACGTGTGATCCGTTTCTGTGCTGAATCGGGTAAGTGTAGGCTCTGTTTAAAATTTATTTTTGTACTGTAAAGCCGTATAAGTGATGAACGGCTCTGTAACAGTTGCTTATATTTAATCCCGAAGCCTCAAAAGTGGAGAGTGACCCAGCTTTTCGCTTTTGGTGTGATAAAAATTCCACACTTTTCGACTCTGTTTACATCCGTGATTTGTTGTTTTCGTAAACTCGTACTGTGCATTTTTATGAATATGCTAATATATAACACAGTTCATGACTATAGAAAAGAGAAATTAAAATTTTATTTATATTTTTTACTTCGACTTTCTATTATTGTTAATTTATGAAATTCAGATTTTAAAGAAACATTCTAACAATTCCATGCCAAGGTTCTCTTTTGAAAAATGAAAACTTATTATCCGAAAACGGCGGGAAAATTATTCGAATTGTACATTTGTAATCAAAATAAATAAGATTTAACATTTAAAAAGCAACTTAATGAGCTTAATTTTTATTTTAACAAGTTTTGTTTTAACTGTTGAATTCAGTTGCAGTTTCTGTTTTGATATTACCATTTGTGTTAGAAACAAGCAACATTTTTTTTCTCATTGAAATTGAATAATTTATATGTTTATTATGAGTTTTGTTAGCATTTGCTGTATTGTTTAGTCTTCAGTTGTTTTATTTATTTTTTGTTATTCTGAATGTTAATAACTATCTACACCCCAAATAATCTTAATAAAATTTATTTTAAATAAAATTGATTTATATGTACTTAATTATGAAATCAATTTGATCTTTATGTAATGAATTTAACATTTAAATTACTGAGAGAGTAAACATTTTAAAACTTATGGAATCATATTTTTTTTAAAGGAGAATGTTCTTTATTTTTTTCTTATTATAATGATAAACTAAGTTTATTTAATGATGGAAACAAGTCATTGTAGTTATGATTCATTCAGCGAGCCTCTGAATTTTAATATTTAATCTTATGACAATTTTAGCGAGTTTTTGTGTTTGTCTAAATTTTAAAATAAGTTAATTGTTGAGTTGATTATTTTCATCAGTTCTCAGATGCAAAAGTTCTTACTGTTAACTTTATTCATATTGAAAGATTTTCTTTGTGAAAGAGGGAAGAAATGAACCAGAAAAAATAGAGAATTTGTTAGCATTTTCTTTTGTTAAAAGTATTTTTGAAGTGGAAAAAAAATGTCTTTATATCTTGAAACAGTTTTATTACTAAACACAATTTTTTATTGATGAAAATACATTATGTTATAGCAACTAAATGACGTTCATGTGCTTAAGTTAAATTAGCCATGCATGTTCATAGACCTGTAATTTAGCGTGTTGAACTTGCATAATCTTATGATGCATTATTTTAATGTCTTATGATATTATGAACGTGAGCACGTGGCAGGCTAGCACAATTTTCCACATATCGGAATGCGTGTTTCTGAAAGTGTGTGTGAATCCAGTCCAACTGAGCATGTAACTGCAGATATTGCATGTACCTATCGTATGACTGGAGATTAATCTTTTGTTTTCAAAGTTTGTTTTTATGCAGTTTATAATCACATTCTCTAGCCTTCAAAGTTTGAACAGAAAATGACTGTTATCAAATGGAAAAATAAATTATCAACCTACTTTGTGCCAAATTTCTTTTCTCTGTTAATTCAAGGCCATTGAAAATTCCTTAAATAAACTTTAAGGGTTAAAGAAACAGTTCATTTTTACAATAGAACATGGGGTTGCAAATGCAAAACGCAACCACAACAATGGTCTCTTTGCCAGTGAATTAAGCAAAAGAAAAAGATAAACCCCAAATACAGTTTACAACACACATTCAGTGGAATCGCAAATTTAAGATAGCACAATGACACAGTTGCTTGAAAAACATTGTATGACTGATTCAGTGACAAGTAGGACACAGTATTAACAACAAACCTTTGGAGTTCTTAAAGTAAATGTTCAAAGGACTTGCTCTCTGAAGTGATACATCCGTTACATGTTGTTATTCATGTATGTAATTGTGTTGTTGTGCTATTGTGAATTTTTATTCCATTAAACCTGTGTTGAACACTTTATCTGGTGTATCCTTTTCTTTAATCGAATTCAGTGATTGCCCCTTTGTGTTTACAACCCCATATTCTATTGAAAAAATGACTTTCTGTATGTCTGATGCTCTTCAAGCTCGTCTACGGACTTTTGAATCATCCTGTAAATGTAATATTTATCTTTATTTCGTATTCTTTTTAACACGTCAACTGTCAAGGCAAATGCAGATTTTTGGTCCCAGAAGCCAATTTCAATCATATTGTTTCTACAAGATAACTTGTAATTGGTGTTATAGACAAGACTATCAACTATAAGTTATCTTGTAGTTGGCAGTCCATGTGTTAGTTTTACTTATGCCTTTAATTCAATTCTTTTGCATTGCTATTAACTATGGAAGGAGTCAAGTGGCATGGTGAAAAGGAATATTGATGCATTAGGTATCAGTCTTGGGGGGGAGTGAAGAGAGCTTAGATATAAGAGTCAAAATATTAGTTCACTGAAGGGGGCAAAAAATACCATGTTTGAAGTGCCATTATTCTTGCTAAATCATGAGAGTAGACCGAATTATGCGCCGTGAATTTTAATAAAAGTTTAGTTTTTAAAGCTTTAATTATTTAAGTGGAAGTTTGTGCATGTTGATTGTTCTAAGTGTAGAGAAATTTCACATTTAGAGTATTTTTTTTAAAACTCTTATGTAGGTAATAATTAGGGATGTAATGAATAGTGATTTGGCCGAATACAGAATATTCGGCCAAATTACAGGCTGAATACCGAATTTTCTGCGGATGACTACTAAAATTTACAAAAAAAAAAAAACAAAAAGAAAAAAAAAACATTTCACTTTTGATTGTAAATGAAATATTTTTCAAATTTTAATGAAGAAAATTTAAGATTAAATAAAACTGAGTTTTAATTATTTGTATCTTTAAAAAAATGTTAATACTTTTACTTATATTTGAAATATTTTAAATACCTTAATTCCAATAATATGAAATGAGAAACCCTCTTAATTTTGGGATTGCTTCAAAGACTTAAAAGAGTCATCATTGCATAACATGACAAACAAAGAAGAAAATTGAATGGTAAATTAAAAATTACTAGAATTAAATTCCTATTTTGATTTTAAAAAAGCCTTCTAATAGGTTGGATGGAGTGTCCACTTAATTGGTGGGAAAAAAATGTCAAAAAATTTCCAGAGTTCGCAAATTTGGCAAGAAAATATCTTTCAGCACCTGTAAACTTTATATAGTGACCATTTATTTTCTGAAGCTGGTAATATATGTGAAACCATATGGAATAGACTTCTATAAATTATATGCAACATTATTAAATACACTTATGTACTAAAGAACTGCATAAATGTTTATTATAATAAATGTAATGGAATGTAATTCTTCAATATTCTTTATTAAATATATTTAAAACAACACTTTTTAAAAGCAATTTATTCTGCTGAATATCTGTTTAGCATTCGGCCAGACCCAATATTAGGTAAAAGGGCCGAATAGGCCTAATAATGAATATCCGTTACATCCCTAGTTGGTACTATATGTGTATGAAACAAAAAGCAATAAACTTCCTCTGAAAATGCTGAAAAATTGTTCTTGCATCATAATTTCAAATTCTTCATTATTTTTTAAATTTAAAAATTATTATCCTGAATAGATTCGGCCAAATATCTGCTTAGTATTCAGCCAGCCGAAAACAAAATAGTTGACGAATATTCGTTACATCCCTAGTAATAATATACCTTTTTATAGAGTGACAAAATTCATATTGTTTAAATAAAACATAATTACTTAATTTTTTATGAAGTAAAAGTTACATTACTTTTTGTTCCTTGACAAAATTCAATATATTAAACTAGTAAAATATACTTAAATAAAATAAAGACTTGAAGGAGGTGATGAGCATTATAGAATTTGCTGATTCAACATATATAGAATTTAAGAAATTATATGATGTAGCAGAAATAACTATTACATACTAAATGGAAGGAATGAGAATGAATTGTCCTCTCTAAAAAAACAATACGAGTCTTATATTAAAACAAAGATTATTTATTATATTTGTAATCTCTTTTATCTACAATTTATTTCATATATCTGTATGTAATTTCATATTTATTCAGATAATTGAGATTCATTTTTGGATACATTATCTTCTAATCTTCAGTAATGAATTCTTTTTTACTTAAAAAATATGTATGATTGTATATATGTACAAAAATATGTATGAGTGTAGGATTTTTAATAATTTCACATTGGTTATGGGTTTCACACAGGACTGTTAAATAGTATTCAATCAACTTGCCTAATTTGAGTTCCACCATATTTAGGGTTGTTGTAATTGCCAAGCATTGATACGGTATGTTTAATTGCTAAATAAATAAGACATGAAAAGAGTGGGTAAGTAATGGTTTATTTTACTCTGATAAAAAAATAAAGAGTCAAGTTTAAGCAATCTAATAAAATGAACACATAGAATAATAAAGATGCAAGGCTAAACCTTTTTAGCATAGTTCATATTTTAAAGTTGATTTCACTTTCTTAATTATATCATTTTCTTCTTTCACATAATTCTATAATTGGGTGCAAGTTATTTTAAAATGATGACAAATCAAAATTGCTTAATTGTCTCCACTGACAACCTGTTTCTTTCATCTGGCCATTGAGTTGACATAAGGGAAAATATTCTCTCCACATTTGCAATGTGGCTGGAATGGCAAATACTTATTCACATAGCTTTATTTGACATGACTTAATTATTCACATAACTTTATTCGACTGATCAATATACGGGAGAAAACAGGACAACTAGTAATAGACTGAGTAGCGAAATACAGTGACATACCCATATACACAGGATTTATGGAAACCCTAACCATATTAGATTTCATTTTCTGATTTTTTTTTTGGCTTGAAATAATTCCTTTTGTATTTTTCTTTATTAGATCAGGGATGGCACCTGCAACTACTATTGAGACAGTCACAGTTGTAAGGCCCTTAAAAGTAAGTAATTTCAATTAAACAAAATTGTAGTTTTTTATGTTTGAAACAATGATTCTGTGAACACATTCTTTAAGCTATTTTGGTAGGTACTTGCAGTATGTGACTAGGAGACATATTGACCATTTATGTAGGGTAACCAGAAAGTAAGTTCCCTTGGCTAGTAAAAAGCATGTAAAATAGAATGGAATGCAACACTTTATTGTTAACTAGCCACCTTAGGTGACCAACTTGTCTATATTATATAAAACGTGTATGCATGGTGCAAAAAGGACCTTTATTTCTTTCTCCCTGTTGGCAACGATCAGTTTGTTTTCCAATCTCAACCCTGACGCCGAGATTCTTGAATTGGTTTGAAGTCGGAAACAGTGAATTTTTTTTTTTGAGTTTAGATCGTTTGAATTAAATAAGTTTGAGTCGTACAGTTTGGATTAGACACGTGAATGAATGTGTGCTTAATACTGAATATCCTTTTCAGCTAAAAGTGTCTGAAAAATTGGCTTATTCATCTCTCGACAGCTCAAATGTTCTGAGTTCCATCTATCCAGAGAAAAATAGTATACCTTCCTTCACTTAATAATAATTGGAGGGAGTGTGTTTACATGTGCAGAGGCAACATTTCGTTTAAAAAAGTGCATATTTAAGATTTTGAAGAAAAGAAAGATGTTTGAAAATTTTGAAAAAGGGTATCTTAGGTTACTTTTAGCTTTTTTAAAAGGAATTTTAAAAAAGCTAAAAGTAAATAATTATTATGGGTTGTAATTTTGAATAGTTAATATGAATGTTACAAGCCACTATTTTCTTAAACTGTCCTTTTTTAGCTAAAAGGTTGTGAGATGGGTTACATAATTCTACGACAAGACAATCAAGAATTTTCAGAGATTTAAAACACAAATGACTACACTGAGAAAAATACTATATCTTTCTTGACTAAATAATTATTGGAATAAGTATGCATACAAGTGGGAGAGCTTTCCTGGGCAATATTTAAATGAAAACTGGGAATGTTTAAAATTTTGTTGTAAAAAGCAAGGATTTTGGAAATTTTTGTAAAAAAAGCTATCTTATCAATTATAAAAGGCTGAAAGTAAATAATTATCATGGGTTTTAATTTTGACTAGTTAATATGAACATGTCTCAAGCCACTTTTTTTCTTTAAACTATCTTATCAGTTTTGAACTTAAAATTTTGGTGGAATGAAGTTATGTTGAAATAAACTGTTGAAGAAATAGTCAAAAGTGTATGCCAAGAAGTTTTAAATGACTGA
>BGPR01000241.1:597641-689355 GCA_013235015.1 Araneus ventricosus
CCAAGAAGTTTTAAATGACTGATTTCTGATTGATGAAAATAATTTTGATTTTTAATCATCTTTGAATTATAAATATTACCTTTCAAATTTCTTTCTAACATTTACATATATATCTGTGCTACTAGAAGATTTTAATTGTAGAAACTGATGAAAAATTAATTTTAGAAGTTCATGCAATTTCAAATAATTTAAATTTATTTTTAGTAATTAATGTACTTATAATTTCTTAATACTAGCAGAAACGGATAACTGTACGGCAAGCGAGCGAAGCGAGCTAGTATCATATAGTGATCCTGAAAGAATCGCAACAAGATTCTTGGGTGTTGGTGAGCGGAGCGAGCAGGGTTTGTTATATATATATATATATATAAAGATTTTATAAGAACTGTGCTAGGACACCCAGTGTCTTCATTGTAGCGAGCAAAGCGAGCAGGGTTTGCATAGCAAACCCCGGAGGATTGCAGCACAATCCTCCTGGGGGTTGGCGAGCTTTAGAGAGCAGGGGCAGAGCCCCCTAGTTTATTGGGTATATTATTGGTTGTGTGTAATGCCAATTATTATGTAGAATTTGATATTTATGGCTCTCTCGATAAAGTGATTTAAAATTCAAATTTTGTTAAATATTTAAGCCGTGTTATTTTAGTAGCTTTGTACCTATTCTATTTATTAAGAACCTCCCTAATGAAGTCATGTAATATCATTTGACATGATGTCATAGTTACATGAAAAATGTAACTGTCTATGTCCTCTAAATTCCACATTGTCTTATGTGGTGCTATAACTTCACTGTCTTATTCGTCATTCAAAATGTGCCATAGATTCCAGCATTAAAATGGGGTTGCCCATTTTTCTGGTAATATTTGAGCACCTCCAATAGCTTGCTAGCTGGTTTTAAATATGCTGATTAATTACAAAAATTCATGGTTGTAATTGTATGGTTAAAAAATAGCAAGTATATAATTTTGCATACTGGATGTATTACGCAATATCGTAGAAGGTTTTGTTTTTGGGTTACACACACACACACAAAATGGTGGAATTGAATAAGAAAGTAAAATTTCCATATGGCATTTTCAAAGAATATAAAAAAACTGACAGAATCTTCATTAGTTAGCTTTCAACAATGGAAGAAAGGAAAAAAATGCATGCAATTAATGTTTGTAGAAGCAATGAAAACAGTTCGAATTTCACTGCGTCAATGAAAAGTATTGTTCAAATTATGAAAAAAAATATTAAAAAATTATTATAATGGAGGAAAAAATTGCACAACTAAATTGGTGTCATTAAAACGATAATTTATTGAATTTTAAGATGGTTCAAAAGTCATTTTTGTATGTATCATTTTGTACAGGAAGTTATCATAGGAAAATGCAAATTTTTTTAAAGAATTTTGAATTGATTAGAACTTCAAAGAATTGCTTTGAGTGTTCGTTCCTGTCCTCTGAAGTATATCTGTGCCAAATTTGGTAGCTTGAGCTCCAGTTAGCTGTCCTCTATAGCACCAACTGGTACAAATATTTATTATTAGTAGAGACTGAGGTAAATACCTTGAACTGTGTTCAAACATAATTGCTATCCATGTTGAGACACTTTTTGTAACAAGGCACCATATTTTGTTTCCCAGTATAAGAAGAATGATGCCACTTCTGATAACAACCATGTGGTAACATATTGTGTCACAGTATTGTCATTTGGAACCTCTTGCCAGAAAGGAAAGTTTTAGAGTTGTAGTAAGTATGAGTATCAGAGGGGATGAGGTTTAGGTTGTGAAAGGTATGAGGACATATTTTCCAGCTAAAATGTGTAATAAATCGTTACATTGCAGTTGCCTTATAGTGATATGGGGGCATATCGATTTTTAAAAAAATCTTATTGCCATCCACTACAAAATATTTGCATTGCTGTCTTCCGTAACAATGATGTCCTGCCTTGGAGGTGGTTTGTACTAATCGGTGCACTTGTGCACCCTTGCAAGTGCATCACAGATGCTGTGAAAATTGCTAACGGAACATACTTTCTGGATAACTCACGTAAAAGCTCTGTGAGAATGATTTATTATTTTTTATGCTAAGTTCTTTTCTGAAATTGCAAAGGTGAGGAAAAGTGAAAGTATTAATTAATATTTTTTGAAGTCGATGTTTTCTGCTGAAAGAATCATTTACAGGCAGAATATGATATTTGTCTAACATTCTCAGACTGTCTAACACTCTCTTTACCAATGACTGAACTCTAGTTGCATCTGTTTTCGAGCTGTTTTGTGACATATTTTCAAATGATTTCATCATCATAAGAAAAAAAAATATTGTGGCTATATGTATTATTTATTAAAAAATATTGCGTAGTCCTAATAAATAGGCGAGAAAAAGAAAAGAAAGAACAAGATTTTACTGAATAATAGAGAAGTAAACATAAGACGACAAATTCGGAATTTGATAAATTTTGTGAAAATTGGATATTAACGGTATTCGAAAGAGATGGTGACATCACAAACGCATGGTTTTGAAAGAGAGAAAAAAAAAAAAGTTCATAAGTACCGTTTGTCTAACCTGGGCAACAAACATCGATGTGAAGTCACATGCTCGTTTACTGCCGCGGTAACTAGCCTCAGCCAAATTTCCGCAGGTGGAATGTGGAAGAAAAAATCAATAATTGTATCCCAAGTGACAATTAAATCGCTTTCGGAAAGTTTGTACAGTGATCGTCAAAACGGGAACCTTGTATCTGAACTAGAGTCTAGAGGAAATTTGGAACAAAAAGCTAATATTATCCATGAATGATATTTTAAGTGAACTTTCGTTAAACACCCTCATAATCAAACTGTTACACTGCATTTGATGTGGCCGTATGAAGCAATTAGTTAAAATTCATTAGTAAAAGTAGATATACCAAGGGTGGGGAACCTGCAGCCTTTTTGCGCATGTGGCCTTTTTGAATTTCTTATTCGGCCTTGCCAGTTATTTACAATTTGCATTGAAATAATATACTTATCTGTAATATAATAATAATTACATGCCAATAACTTTTAAAATTTTTCTCATGCGGTCTTTTGTCCAACTGCCGAAGTTTAATGAGGCTTTTCACTGCAAAAAGGTTCCACACCCTTGAGATATACCATCACTCATTTCATAATGTCAAAATCCTTGCTGGTTGCATGAGTATCAGTAATATTTGCTTTAGTTATTTATTGGAAACATAATAATGCATTTCATAAAATATTTTTTGAAGAAATTTTTTGGAAAACGAATTGCAATGAAATATTAAAATGTATGTGTTCAAAATTTTAAAATGATGTGTTAAGATTTTGCATACATGGAAAGTTAGCGCAATCTGTTGCTTGATTCAGTCATCTTTGGTTTGCATTTTAAATACAGTTGAACTTTGCCGGAATAAAATTCGCTTTATCCAGAAAAACGGATTAAGAAAAACTGGGTCTAAAACTGAGTACAGCAAGAGAAAACGAAAATTTTTAAACTGAAAATGGAAGTATTAATTTATTTTTAATACTTAACAGTTTTAATAAATAAACAGCAAGACATTTTAAATAAAATAACAAGTATAATTGAAAAAATTAATTTAAAAAATAACAATAAAAAGTGATTTTAATAAAGAAACAGTATACACCATTTTGGATGGAACAATTGTACAATAAATCTTCGCAAAAAAACAGTATATTTCAATCTAATGTGTTCAAGAATTTTTTTTTTAAAGTAAGATTTTTTTTTGTTGCTTTTTCGATTGAATACATGACTAGCAATCAAGTCCTCGAGTCAGTGGCAAATCCAGGGGAGTGGCTATCGGGCTACCGCCCCCCCCCCCCCCAGAGCCAAGCCGGAATTCTTGATTTTATTTAACGTCAATACAACTGTTTTTTCTTAATTTCTCTCTTTAAAAAATAATCAAAACGTTTTAACATTGCTTTCTGGCTTGACAGGCTCGAAAATTTTCCTACTTTTGTAGTCATTCCACTCGTACTTGTAGCTTTGACGCGGTCGAAGACACTTTTTGGCTAGTTATTTCATTGTAATTTTTATTAAATTAGCGAAGATATTGTATTGTTCTTTATGATTCTTATTGTCAGGTGAGTAAAGTCTGTAAAGTTAAAGAGGGTTGTTTACTTTAGCCTTGAGGTTTGACATTCATCACGACGATACAAAGTTTTTATGACCTCAGCCACCCCCAAACCGGAATCCTAGATTCGCCACTGTCTCGAGTGAATTAAAGCACCTTACAAATTTATTCATTAAATAATAACTGAGGAAGCAAAGTATAAATGTATATTACAAATAAAAATGATTCAGGAATAAAAACAAAATATATATATTTTTTAATTTTGACTCCGAATTAACCAAAAGACATTCGAATTATAACACAGTTAAATATCGCCGATAATTAGCGGCGATATTTAACTGTGTTAACGAGAAATTCGTGGGACCAGAGAAAAATTCTGATTACTGACGAATGCGAATTAAAATCGTTCGAATTTGCCAAGTTCTACGGTATATATTTCTATTATAAATCCGTTTTTGAGGATTTCCTGATATTTTACTTTTTTCATTCTATTGACTTCCATTTCTATGTTTATCATTTATTCCTCAATTTCAACATTTTGAAGACTCACTATTGTATTGAATTGGTGCTTTGATTTGAGACACCAAAGAATGCCGTGTTTTCATTTCTGAGAAGTCTTCATGGATTTCAGTGCATGTGACAGGAAACATTTATCTTTCGAAATATCCAGTTACAATCGCTTATAAAAAAAAACTAAAAAGCGTCTAATGTCATAAACAAGTTCTCGATACCTTGGAAGTTTTCGATCGACTGGATATTTGAACGATATGTTTCTGCCACACAGGAAATGCTTGCCCATATCATTTTCTATAATGTGTGACCTAACCTCTTCAAAAGACTCTATATTTGTAAGTAATTTTTGTTTCCCTGTTTGTAATGAGTTTGAAAACTCATCTTTTGACCCGCCACCAGACAGTAATATCAGTGGCGTAACTGCAACTTTTGTCATCCGAGACAAATTTGAAACTTATTTTACAAGTTACACAGAGTACATAAACCTCAAAATAAAAATAATTTTAAGGGAAAAATCGGTTTATTTGTAATATAAAATACAAGTTTACATTGTAATTTGTCTTGCTTTTTTTCATTAGAAAACTTATTGATAATATCATTAAATTGTATTTCACAAGTTATTTGATATTCAGAAATTAATATTAGAAGATTCCTCTATCGCAAATTGTTTTTCATCGATGATCTCACATAAATTTTAATCAGTTTTAATTGTGAAAAACGTCTCTCGCAGCAATTGTTAAATAAATTCTTAAATTTACGACAATATTAGGAACGGAGTTTTCTTATCTGTAATTTTGATTCAAGGGCAGTGGTGGCTTGTTAGTCCAGAAACAAGCAGTGCTGCAAAAGTTGTATAGATATAAGTTGTAGGAAATTTTGTGCTGATTATTTTGGTATATGATGATGATATATTAAAAATTGATAATTTTTGAGTTATAGGCAAAAACTGGATTTTTTTCATGTTTTTTTGGCTATAATTAAAATTTCAACAAAAATTTTTTGGTGGCAAACCTCATATTCGTAATCAGCACTCCAAAAAATATGGAGCAATTAATTACAACTCCTCCAGAATTTGATTTAAAAAAAAAACTACTTAATGACTAGATTACTGAGAGAAGGCGGAAAAAAAAAAAGAGGCAAATGAGGAAGGCAAAGGCAGAAGTCGCGCCAAACGAGAGCTGTGAAAATCGCAGCTCGAGTGCCTCTAAAATTCAAAAGGGGTGTTTTTTTCTTTCGACTGAGCGCTCCGCGTTGCTCAGTCGGGACCGCCGCGACGAGCATTTTTTTTATTCCTCTCTAGGAGACCCTGGCTCAGTGCGCGAATTTTGATCCATAGGAGGGGCGAAACTCGATGCAGCCCTGGTCTGCCTCTCTCTTAATTCTTGATTGATTTTCCGTCTTCCTTTTACGTTTTTTATTACTTTTTTCCATTTTCGTTGATTATTGAACTCTGAAGGTGGAAAAGTAAGCCAATTAGAATAACGAAAAACACAAGCTTTTCAAATTTCAGCGGCGACTGCAGCCCGAATGGACTGGTCCAGGGAACTTTCTTTCCGTGTTTCCGTTTGATCTTCACTAGTGGTAACAGAAATAAATTTTGAAATGTTTTTCTTTCGATATGAAATTGTTTTTAGTCACTATTATTAATGTAATCGACACTCATGTTGTTCATTCAATAAATTGGAATGGCACAAGAAGTACATATTTCTCAGCCAGAATTTGTAATGGCTAAGAAGTGGTAGAGAAGCTAAGAATGGCTAATTTGTAATTGGAATAGCATAAGAAGTACATATTTCACAGCGAGAATTTGTAATTGTTAAATCTTACTGTTTTCTTGAATCACTCGGTAAGTGAAGAAATCGTTTTTCTTTGAAAAACGTACGCAACAATATTTTAAAGTGTCGCTTATCTAAGTTGTTAAATTGTTTTTCTGCCTGTTTGTTTTTACTGCCCCTTTTCGAAGTGCCGTCTGGGACGGACAGCCCTTTTGACCCCCTTTAGCTACGCCACTGTTCAATATTTCATTCATTATCCACGACATTCCATTTTTTTAGCCATCCATTTAGGAAAGCCATTCACAACCACTCCCCGCAACACAAATCCTCTCTGATCCGATATCGCCGCCTTCTCCGATTTCCTCGGTGAACCACACAACCCAAGCCTTTTTGTTCCCTTCCTCTCATGTACCTACTCTTGCCGCTTTTAAGCTGGACATTCACGAGAAGGCTAGGCTATGTCATTTGTCCCAATACCGTTTTTTTCGAAAGATTAGGCACGTCATTCACGGAGGCTCTAAAGTTTGTTTTCATACACCTTGTTTGAAAAGGTTCCAAGTCCCAGAGTTACTCCCACCCTTCTCCCCCACTTGGCGGATTTCCGATTTTACTTTCAACATGATCTAGCATCGTCGCGGGATCCCAATCTAGGCAGAACCTTTGTTTACCCGCTACCCTCGCAGCGAGGTCCTCAAAAGGCCATCTGGCCATTCCAATTAGACTTCAAACTATTCGGAATTCCAAACCTCCAATCCATTTGCGCCAATTTTCATCGATTTCTCACACTGACGAAAGGCCTTCCCTTCCCGTGTTCCAAAAATCTCGGAATTGAACAGGGGTGAATGCCCCGCTTTATGATCGGCATCCAGCCTTAGTTTCAAGTAGTCATTCTTAGTTTTTTCTTTAGCAATTCTTGTGGCTAGTAGACACGAATTAGATGCATGGAGAAGAATCAAGTGGCGTTCTTTGGCTGTTGTAGCTCAAGCATATTGATAATTTTATGACTAAGATTATTATTTTCCAGGTTCAAAAAACTTTCAGATTTTAAAGTTTAGCCTTGGCAGTTTTTTCTTTTCCCAGACGAGATGCTCGTCCCATTTTACAAAAAAAAAAAAAAAAAAAAAAAGATATAATTTTAGTTTAGATTTAATTTGATACAAAATTTCTGCTTTAGAATTTTAGATTTACTGAATTCAAACTTGTGAGGCTATTCACGTGATACTGTATTCGCTGCGTCATCTTATGAAACTGGGAAGTTCGCGTAAGATGCATTATTTATATTTATTTTTTTGAATTAAATTGATTATAAAATCATCATTACTAATGCAGAGATTTATTTCTGAGAAAGATAGTGGTAATGAAGCGTATATTATGTTTTATTACTGGTGAGACTATTGAAGCGATCGGGACTGTATGTTATATAGGAAGGTAAAATATCGGCCGTGTTCGTAAGTGGACCAGCTGAAAGGGTCTGAAAACGGTGGGAGGTGGAAATTGCCATTTCTCCATTACTCCCTTAATAATAAAGACAGATAGATGATTCAGATTAGGCCAATCATTGCCTCTTCGTAACGAATATTTTTTTTCTGTGTTGAAAGTTTTTTGGTAGATAGAGTTCTTAGTAGATTAGGGTATCGTAAAAACTCTGAAGACCGATTCTTATTTCCAAATGGTGCTGATCAATGCTGCCATTTCCTTGGCTTGTTGGTAGAGAAAATTGTTTAAGCGGAAAAATTTCGTTTCATTCATTCTCCTGTACAACCTCTGAGGCTTTTGTTTATTTTTTAATGGGAAGGATTGACAGCTATTATTTTTCGGTTTCTTATAAGTTAATTAAACTGTCTTATTGTTGAAAAATGAAGTACAAGAAGCCGAATTCCTCCATTTTGTTTTTTCACTTTGTCTTCACTCTGTTCTTATTGTTGTTGAAAAAGTTATGTCTAATTTTCAAACCTGAATTCCTTGTTACCGAAGCAATTATTTACGTTAAATGGCCTACTGGTGGTCGAGTTTGTGATTTAATGTTATGAAAACCCTCAAAAATTTATTGTTTTCATTTAGATTGCGTGATTTTCCCTTTGTGTCATGATCTAGTTTTTTCGTAATAGATTATTTTAGTAAATAATTTAAGAATTTTTACGCTGAATTAACATGAGTTTGATTGCTTTGATATTCTTTTTAATTGGAATATATTTCGAGGGTTATTCGAGTTGTAAATAAACATTATTTTAGTGATCACTATAATTACTTTCTGTACTTTTTATTTCATGCGAATGTACCAAAATTAAAATTAGAATGCTTCTCAAGTTTTATATTTGAAGTCCTCGAAGATATATATAGTAATAAAAACATTTGTTCGTAATTTGAAAATATTAATTTCCATTAATTGCAGTCGGGTGCAATGTCCAATGAATTTCCGATAACAAATGCTTTGTCACATTATTATATTTTTAGTAGAAATTGAATAATAGCATGATGAGCTTTTTTTTTTAACATGTTGAAAATATGTTGTTTGATGTCCCTCCTTTTTCTAGGACTAATATTAATATAATAATATTTTTAAGTTCATTTTTAGTATCCAAAAATTAATGTAGATTACTTTTTTTCTGATGTAACTTATTTTTCCTTTGTCATGCAGATATTTGAAAAGAAAGCTTTTAAGCGAAGGTATATTACCTGAAATATTTTCAAACAATTTCAAATTATATTTCAAAGTCCGGAGTGGGCAATTTTTACTTTCTCGTATACGAAGTTTGCAAAGAGGAAATATTGCAATCGTTAAAAAAAATACGAAACCTTGAATTCCCACATTTTTATCCCCCCCCCCGAGATTAAAAAAAAAAAAAAAATGGAATTATTTGAGTCTGTGAACACGATTTCTCAAAAACTGAACTAATTGATGGTTGAAATTTGGTTTGTGGTCTTTGGACCGAAATTGTGGACCGCAATAAACTATACGAATGGAATGTAGCATATCGCTTTGCCCCCAAATTTTGAACCAAATACGCCAAAGGGTTGACTGTCTGTCGATCTGTCTTTCCGAAAATGTAATAAGTTAGAGTAATAAATTTTAGGATATAATCTTTGAAACAAAATTGTAGATATGTGCCAAATTTTGGACCGAATCGGTGAAAGTGAATGTGTACTATTCTAGAATGCATACTCGACTTATTTCGTTATGCGACGAAGCTGCACAAAAAATGCCATAATGTGGAAGTATACGAGAAAGTCGAAAGGAAAAAAATTCTGCTGGTTTTTCCTTTGTGGTAGAAAATATTTGAAAAGAAAGTTTTTAAACCAACATTAATTTCACCAAATATTTTCAAAGTATCTGGACCGGCAGTTTTCTAATTTAACTCAAAAATTTGGAACTCGTCCTTTGCAAATCTGTGGAGCATTTATCTAAAACCGTTCAAATCGACTATAAATCTGAAGGATTCCATTTTGATAACACTCTTGATAGAACTGATTGCCTGGAATCGAGCTTTTTAAAGGGAGGAAAAAAAAAAGTGGATAAGTTCTCCATCGATCATCTTCACGCCATAGATTTTATTTTATGCTGAGGTCACTTTGAGTGTGCCATCAGGAATGATGTACGGTTATGACTGTGAAAGGAATTTCAGCGCTGCATTCTTCCTTTAAAAATATTTTTAAATATTTGCGCAGCTGACAGGACCTTATCTAATGTGTTCGGAAGGTGTTTTGTGTTGACTGATTGATTGCTTCTATTTGTTTTAACTCGCCTTTCACTTTCAGTAAAAAAATACCAACCCACGAATTTAACGAAATTAGAACTTTTGTAATGGATGATGTTGCCTAATAGTTAGTGCTGATATGAAGTTCTTGTGGTTTGCAGATGACTTAGTGTCAAATTCCATAGACACTAAGAGAAAGAAGTACAATTCTTTGTTTCTGTCTCAAGCGGTCGACGTGTATACATTTCTAGTCGGTATAGTCATTTCTCAGACTCGTATCTTGTTCTCTGAGCCTACTGAGTTGCAAAACGAAATTACTTTCGAACAGAAATGAGAAACTTTAGCTTGAAAGTAAATGATTTATAGTAATTATTATAAACTGGCATATAAATATATTAGCTGATATACCCCAAGTTGTTACGGGTGAAAATATTTTTGTCTTTTAATAATGTAAAAATAACTTTAGCTAATTATCCCAAACCCTCACAAAAATTTCCCCCTCAAAAAAATGAGGAAAATTTGAAGACCAATCCGGGGGTGGGGTCTCGGGAAGCACTTAGACTCGGTGGTCTTTCATCTTCCGCTTCTGACTGTTGAAATGTTAGTGAATACAACAAATGAATTGCGCCTAATAAAAATGAGTATTTTCTACCAATTATTGTAATTATTGAAATAATCTCCTAGAAAATTAAAATAACAGTTAAGAATGAAAAGAAAAAAAAAAGAAAGGAAATCATAATGCTTTTGACATGACATTTACTAATATTTACATTATACATCTATTGGCCAATTTGCTTTCATTGCAAACTAATCAGTCAGTCGTACAAAAGGGGGAAAGGACCCAGGAAAGAGGGGAGACGTGCAAGTCGAAAATTTGAAGAACTATAACAAAGCTTACAGTTATCACATATCAAATCTACTTTGGACGTCATATGCGAGAATTAATAATATTAGCACTCGACGAATGCCAACGTGCAGGTAAATTAAACGCATTTTTAAAAATATTTATAATATTTGTACATTAAACAATACAAGAGAAAGTGGGGTAAAACCGGGTAGCTAAGACTCGAAGGCCTGTTGGAGCTAAACTATTCGACATAGAGCTTGTCAAATTTTATTAAAATGATCATTATTTAATAGAGTACAATATATCTTTCCAGAAAAGTCGTTTCATTCCTTTTTTTAATCAATGATTTTTTTTATAAAAAAATCAAATACCAGCCACTTCCGCCACCCTCCGAGTGGGTTCGCGGCCAGCACCCACTTTGCTCAGCACTGCCCCTGCCACTTCTCTGCTTCGAGGCTCTCAGCCACTACTTTTTTTCATTTTTAAATACTGCCTGAAGATCAGTGGAACAGACTATAAAACCATAGATTTCATATTCTTTGTAGACAACAGCTTCTTTTAAAATTAAGAAATCTTTAAATAAACCCCATCGAGTTGTATTTTTTGTGTGCAACTTTCTCACGAATTTTGGCATGAAAGTCTTCTGATCCACGAATACAGAACGATTTCGCCCTAAATAAACAGGTTCCATCACCTACAATAGGTATTTTATAATATTTTTGACACGCCATTTTGATGGCACTGTAGCGATTAGTGATGAAAAATAAAAAATCACCTCAAAATTAAAACGTTTATTCCAGAAACAACTTCATTCTCTCATTTAACAACTCAGCATTACATAAAAAGTTTTTTAACAACTAATTTTCTTGTTGCCAATCTAATAAAAATAAACTTAGAATAGAAACAAAATAGTGTGCTATTGGTGCTAAATTAAATTTTAACTTAAACAAACATAATAATATTTATAAATATGTCTTAACAAAAACGTCTACTATTAAAATTAAATTATAGAGATGTCTGAATAAAATCGTCTGATATTTAAAACTAAATTAAATTTAATTAAAAAAAGATATGATTATTTTTTATAATATGGAGATGTTACAGAACTGCATACAAATGAAAATTACTATTTTAAACTTATGAAATTAAAGCGGAGTATTCTGATTGGCTAGTTATTTTAAGGAAGTGACGAAATAAATTGATGAAATCGGTCCAGTTTTTGAAACTCGGGAACTCCGTCAAAATTTTATTTTGCAATATCTCTCGAAGATAGACAGTGGTGAGGACAGGTGATCCTTGATGACATACCTAGACCTCATAAGCTTTCATATGAAATAAGGATTATTGAAGTCGGTCTAGTGGTTGGGGCTGGGGAACTCTGTCAAGGTTTTTACCCATAGACTATATACAATGGAGAAGTGTTTTTTGACTTCGTTCTAAAATGGAGGGTGGTGTGGGGCAAACTACCCTTGATGACTTATCTAGACGTCATAACCCTTCATATGAAATAAAAATTGTTGAAATCGGTATAGTGGTTGGGGCTGGGGGACTGTCTGAAGGTTTTACCAAATTATTTTTATTATATAGACAGATTTTGATAAACAAAATCCTCATATCGTCAGGAACTTTATCTTATAAGAATATCAGTTACAGCGAACGATTTTTAAATTTCCAAAGTTCTCGGATAATTACTGTACCAAACGATTTTTAAAAACCACAAAGATTAATTTTTAAAGAATGATGCAAAATTTACTTAAACATTGGAAATGTCAACTCGTGGACAATTAAAATGATTTAGTCTACAATATTTGCATCTAATATGAATAGCAACACTAAAGATAAAATATTCTTTTCTAATATAATTTTAGTTAATAAAAAAATTAACGATTTAATGAATTGTCACGAAACGTCCACTAAAACCTTCCTTACTTTTCTTATAATTTGTGAGCACAATTTAAAAAAAATCTATTGTGTGAATTTCTGTAGCGAACAAATTATTTACGAGTTTCTCTTTTATTTATATAGATATATTTCGCCAGTTTTTTAGTCTTTTGATCTTATCCTGTCGAAATGAATATTTGAACACTGAAAATCTCAATGAAAATGACCCGAACTAGTTTTTTTTTTTAAAGCACCGTTTCAATTCTAATCACCTTCGCAGGGCAGATGTATCTTCTAAAACTCTTTGAAGATGTATCTGCGAAAATCATCTTATGTGTCTCCTACATCTCGAGCTCTCTCCCTGCGTGGCCTACCTGGCAGTTTGCCGGCGAACTTTTTTTTCTTTCGGGAACTTTTTTTTTTTATCAATGGTTTTGTTTGAGGGAGCCTTCGTACTGTTGCACTACCGCATCAAGTAGTGGAGGGGTCTCCAAAACAAAGAGATGGTAACGTTTTAATGAGTCGATTTAGTTTGCTCTCTTGTTTTGCTGCCCTTTCTTATCTCACAGAATGAGACATCCAACTTCTTCGAGGTGATTCCCGTTTCGTATTATTTCTTTTGTCTGTAACTGTTTTCTTTTAACTGATCCAGAGCGTGTTTCGGCGATCATTCTGTCTCGTGCTTTCGTTTTTTGTGTGGTGTAAAATGGGTTTCTTAATGGCTAGGAAACTTCAGAAATGTCCGTCTCTTTGCAACTTCTGTGAGAAAGAATTGGTGTGCTTTATTGTAGAATCGGTCTTAAAATTTGTTTAAATGAGTGCCATTTAAGTGAAACCATTTTTAAAAGTTGTGTTTTTTTCTTTTATTTAAAAATCCTCCTTACCTCAGCTGAAGCCATTTTTTATACTTGACTTTCATGTCTGTGTAGATAGAATTTTATAATCAATTTTTCACTAACCTCCTGATGCGCTAGAGTTTTCTAATTTTGAACACTTGTCAATTCCTGATGACAGTACACTATTTTAATATTTTCGGTTATCAGTTAATCGATTAATACTAATTAAATTTTGATTACGCGTGGCGACATCTGGTAATTAATTTCCGAAAAATTCATTTCAAGATTCCATAAAATTTATAATGAATTAAAAATTAAAGACTAAAAAGAAAAAAATTGAAATAAAAAAATTATACTTTTTAGTACACTGTAAAAGTGTGTTTTTAAAAAATGTTTTTATTAAATGTATTGCCACTTCTTTGAGAAATAATTAGTCTGGTTTATTTTAGAATTGGTCATTAAATTTGTTTAAACGGAGGTCTTTTTAAGTAAAAACATTTTCAAAAGTTACCTGTTTTTTTAGTTCGTACTCATTATCTAAGCTGAAGCCATTTTTTTATGCATTCTTATCTGTTGCTATTCTGGATTCTTGGTTTATACATAATCAAGATTATGTATTGATAATTCATGCAAGTTCTTAAAAGAAGGATTTATGATAATCAGATCATTGATCATTTTAAATTTTTTGACAGTTGGATTTTATAATTTTAGTATAAACATATTGTAAAGAAAATCGGTAATTACAAATTATAATGAAGTTTCTTAAATTTAAAAAAAACCATTATAAAATTTCAATCCCTCAGCCCACATTTTCTTGTGATGTTTTTTTTTAATCAGAGAAATAGAGCTATATTAAGGAAAAATAATTATACAAATACAGTATAAAAGTAATTAGCATTTTAGTAACTCGCGTTCAGATTTCATGAAATAACTATTTTTTTTTGAAAATCCGCATTTGCGTAACATAAATTTGAATAAAATACCTGACAAAATTCTAATTTTTTTAATAAATGTACTATCCGCCTTCGGCGAACTGCTGGTCACTCGTAGTGGAAGGTGACATATCTAAACGTCACAAGCTTTCATATGAAATAAAAATAATCGAAATCGGTCTAGTGGTGGGGACTGGAGGACTTAAACTCTGGTTTTGCCCATTATTTTAAATATATAGATTTATAGTGTCAGACAGGTTTGTTGATTTTATGTATTTTTTTCAAAAAAAAAATGATTTATTTGATTTAAATTGGATTTTTTTTATTTAAAGCAAGATTTTTTTATTTTAATGATTTTTTTAAAACTATATATATAAACATTTGTATATTAGACAATGAGGCCTACAGTCGTAGAATTATATATATATACATAACAAAATACCAGTCATTAAGCTGCACTTTCTTTTTTAAAAAAAAAAAAAAACATATATTTAAAAAAAAATTAATTCAATCATGTAACAACTGTTTAAAAAAATTTTTGTTAATTAAATATAAAGAATAATATACTTTTGAAATATAAGACAATTTTATTAAGGAAAAAAGGAGCAATATAATAAAAATTACATTTCTTGACTATAGATATATATTATTGTATGTTAGAATATATAAATTTTTTAGATATGGCTCTTCTGGTCAAGCAAATTTTGCACAAGTGAGAAGCAAGCTCTCTTTTACATGAACTAAAATAAACATAAAAGTGATTATTTTTCAAAAATTTCTCAAAATTCAGTAAATTACGTTAAACGTACGAAACAAACTTCATTAGAACAGAAATAGTTTTCTCTTTCCGATGCTGTATCTATTTTTTTCGTACAATTGTCCAAAAACATGCATTGAGAAATTAGAGCGAAAAATCACCCCAAACAACACAATGTTAAATAAAAATTTTCTAGATTAATTTTTTTAATTCAGGCTTCGAGGTGCATCGAGTCACCATCAGCAGTGTGTCAAATTTCATGACTATAAGTGTGATAGATTCGTCTGGACGTTGTGCGCACGCACACACAAACATTGCCTTTTTTAAGTATAGATCATAGTTTAAATTGCACTATGTAGATGTTTGTATTTCTTTTGGAACATTTATATGTATTAATTATCTTGCATTTGAACATTATTCAATATAAAAACTTTGTTGTCCCCAACACTATTTAATTTTCTCCAATATTAAAATGAAACTCACTGCATTTTAGTATGTTCTTGCTTTGTAAACATGATCCTTTCACAATATTTATTTTATTTTATAAAAAAGGAGCATCTCATACTTTGCATTTTATTGCGTTGCTCATTAGAGATTTATTTAATATCTAATTTGCTTGTGTTCTCAAAAATAAAGATATGGAAAGTACTCTAGTTACACCAATTCAATGAAATATATTTTTATGTTCTATATATTCTTTCCTTAAATAGACATTTAAAAATATTTTAAAATCACTATTTAAAGATACACGAACAATTTTATTTCATTAAAGCAGATTAACTTTATATTTAAATCAGCGATTTTATTAATCAACTGATTTAAATCGCCGCAACCCTGGTATCAGAATTATTTTTTATGCATGAACGAGATTCAAAAATTGAACATCAATAATTTAAATTAAGAAGCGATTTTTGCATTAATTGAGAGCTTCGAAAGGGCAATCAAGATCTGCGGATTTTTTTAGCAGTTAAATATTAATGGCATTATTCAAGACATCGAGTTTCTTTTCTTATTTACAAGTCTGTTGTAGACTAAAGTATTTTGAAGATTTTTCGTTATTTTGTCGATCTTGATTTTTTTTCGATAATTCGCAATATTTAATTTTCACCTTTTCAGAAAATAAAATAAAACTGTATTCCCTTTTTAGGGGAGGTTACTCTTCTTATGTATATAAATTAAAGTGAAAACTCATAAATAGTATGTACGCTATAGAAATTCAAACTACTCAATAGATTTTCTTCAAATATTGTTCGCAAATACTGAAGCATAAGGAAGATTTTAGTAAACGTTTTGTGACAATGAACTAAACGATTATTTTTTTATTAATTAAAATTATGTTTCCGTAAATAGAAAAGATTATTTTATCTTTTAGTGTTGCCATTCCTGTTGAATGAAAATATTATAGATATTTTAAATAATTTAATTTATTTGCTACCGAGTTGTCACTCAATGTTCAATTAAATTTTGTATCATTCTTTAAAAATTATTAATAATATATGGAAAAAATTAGATTTTGGCGGTTTTTAAAAATTGCTAATTTCAATTGATGTTCTTATCTTAATCAAAAATTAGGTTACAGACAATAAGAGAATTAAGTTAATTATAATCTTTATATATAAAAGGCAAATACCATGACTCGCTCATCACGAAATCACCCAAACCACTGGGACTAGAAACTTGAAATTTGGCAGGCGGTTGCTTCTTGGGGAGTAGGTGCTCACTAAGAAAGGATTTTTTCGAAATTTTAATTAGAATTTAAATTATTTAAAAATTACTTTAAATTTTGACGTTTTACCGAAATAACTTCGGATCTTATTATCGCAGCCCGCCCCCCGGGGGTGGGGTCATCTTAAAGAGAGAAAAAATCAGCTTTTCAATAACACCGATGTTACTTCCATGCGACATTTTGTTCAATTTTAATTAATGTTTCAAAATGTTTTAAAACATGAATTGTAACAATGTTTTTATTGTTGTAAATAAAATTCAAACCATCTCATTATTTCAGCAAATCTTTTATTCACGCGCTTTTGCAATTGTTATGGTTGTGATAGTATAAATTGTTTTCTTGAAAAATTAACTCCAAAGCAGAATTTTCACTTTAGCATTAATTGCATTTCTGAAATATTTTATCGCACCTGCTTCAAAGTAATATTTTTATAAAGCTTGGCAACATATATTTGTTTTCAGGTTTGTTTTTATTGTGTGTGAGGTACACTGAAATGATTTTCGTCTTTTCTTGAAACAATTAATATCATGCTTTCCTGCCATTTTAAAATTATGTGGCATGAAAACGCTTTCAAATTTTTGTATATTGCATTATAGGTAATTTTTTATTAAAATTTTGGTTAGGCTTAATAGTACAGTGCTACTGCCAAACTTGAATTTCCTCAAGTGACAACTCATTAAATTTGATATTAGAAACTAGAAATTTCAGCCTGAAACTAGGAATTACAAAAAGGCAATAGTGTTCGGGAAAACTAACTATTTTTTAAATTTTATTGTCTACCTTCTATACTCCCGGGTCTTTTAGATGCCTATGAATTTTTTGCCGCCTCACTTTTTGTACCCACTGGTTCACATGGACCTCCAGTATGTTCGGCTTTCACGACCATATTTAGCGTTAATCATTCTACCGATGAGTGATAGATGAATTGAGTGAAAGTTATTTGAAACTCAGTTTGTAAGTTTCGTTAGCTGCGATGCATCATACAGAATTGTATCGCTGGTATTTTCAAATTTACGTCTTTAAATATTTTACTACCTGTCAAATACAAAAAAATATTCGGTTTTTTGTTCATCTTTTCTGATTTATCGTGGCCGAAACTGCGACTATAATTAGAACTAATTTAAACGGGGGAACCAGCTGGTCGCCAAAGGCGGCTAGTATTTTATATAAAAGCATTTTTTTAGACATGAAAATATTTTCACTCCGAACCCGGGTGTATAAGCTAATACTCAATATTGTTACGAACATGGAATGTCGCTTCCCAGCAATGTTAGGCTTATGGTTGGGAAGAATTCTATAGGGGTATGTATGAGAATACCGGGGGAACGGAGCCATTGACCCCCGATCTTGACGACGATTTTGGCGGCAAAACGAAGGACCTCCAAAATACTAGAATTTTCACGATATATCTATTAGGAGTGGAGATATACAGAATTTACTAGATGATTCTGTGTGACATCACATCCTATCTGAAAAGGTATAAAAGCCCGGAGTTGCCGAGATGAAACAATCATCTTTGAACGTGTTCGTAGTTCGAAGAATCTCTTTGGATTCTTGTTCGCATTGCGAGTTGGTCAGCTATTAGCCGCTGAACGCTTTTGTTCCTGCGATTGCTGTTTTTATTAGTGAATTGCTGTCTGTTTGTGCTACTCATTTGTGCAAGTGTTGTTTTTCCTGTTACCCGCGCTTCGTGTTTTCCGAATAAAGTGCCATTCTCCGTTATCCTGCTTGTTGGGCTGTTTTCACCCTACACACACTTTTGTAACAACATGAAATATTCTTCCTTTGATTTGTTCATGAACATTTTAGCAGCAGAGATTATTGATTTCCGAATTCACAGTTCTCTCAAATGATTAAAAAGGATTATAAAAGTACGAAAACCTGTAAAGGCATAGTTTTAGTGAATTCACTTTCTAAAAATAAACGAATGGTATGTATAGTAATTCGAAATAGAAGGATGTAGCTATTACTAGGGTTGTAACGAATATTCGGCAACTATTCGGTCTATTCGGCTGGCCGAATACTAAGCAGATATTCAGCTAAATATAATCAGGATAAAAGTTTTTTTTAAAAAAGTGTGCTTTTACATACACATTTAACAAAGAATATTGCAGAATTGCATTTCAGTATATTTAGTATCAAAAGATCTAACATTTACCCAATTTTATGTTGCATAGTACATAATTGTACTTAATAATGTCGCATATCATTTATAGAAGTCTGTTCCATATGGTTTCATATATTTTACCGGCTTCGGAAAATAAACGGTCACTATATAATACTTGCAGGTGCTGAAAGATATTTTTTTTGCTAAATTTGCGAATCTTGGAAACTTTTCTGCATTTTTTTCCTCACTAATTAAGTGGACACTCCATCCTACCTATTAGAAGTTCTTTATCAAAATAGGAATTTTCTTCTAGTAATTATAATTTATCCATTTAATTTTCTTCTGTGTTTTTCATTGTCATGTTCTGCAATGATGTCTCATTTATTTCTTTGAAGCAAACGCAAAATGAGGATTTCTCATTGCTTATTATTGGAGTTTAGGTATTTAAAATATTACAAATATGCATAAAAGTATTAACATTTTTTTAAAGATAAAATTATAAAAACTCAGTTTTATTTCATTTTAAATTTTTTTCATTAAAATTTGAAAAATATTTGATTTACAATCGAAAGTGAAATGCTTTTAAAATTTTTATATTCGGCATTCGGCCAAATCGCTGTTCGTTACATCCCTAGCTATTATACTATTCTTCATTATATAAATGTTCGGAGGGTATTGTAGACGTACTGCGATCAATTAATTGAAATTCACTTCTCAACTTGCTTTTAATTCAAAGACAACAGATGGATTTAATGTGTCCTCCTGTAACGAATTGAATAAATTTATAGTTTCGGTGCTATTTTGAATAGAATCCGATTATAATGAAAGAGCTGATGCATATACAATTTAAGCACTTTGCTTCTGCCAACGCATTATGAATGTTTAAATCAGGCGGTAATTGACGGTTGTACCCGGAAATTTAAAAATGATCATCCATTAAATTCTCTTTATGCAATATAGAAAGCGATCATTAAAAAATTGACCGATTCAACAAATGTTCACTTGCTGGGCATAGTTTGCGATAAAATGTAAATTATAAATTAAAAAGCATCAATTTTTGATTCGTTTAATTTATGTTTGCATTGGCTAGGTTAAAAATCATTTTTCTTTTATCGGTTTTTGAATGCTGGCAATAAATTTTTAACGAAGCCTGTATTTTCGAAGAATTAATCCCGATGTAGCAATATTCATTATTTTCTTAACCTCCGGTATAATGGCAAACAACATTTGATGCAGAAGGTATTTCTACTGAAACTGTTCCACGAGACAATTATAACAATTGTTACACTTTTTTTTTTATTTATTTAATTTGACTTGTTTCGTGCTTGTAAAAATGGAATTTTGCAATCGATTTTTCACTCACTTTCTAATGTGCTATGGTGCTAGAGTTCTGAAGTTTTGCATAGTTGTGTGGCCTTGGTGACAATACACTATTTTGATATTTGTAGAACTTAATTATCAGTTAATAGATTAATTTTAATTAAATTTTGACTTTGAGTGGTGGCACCTGGTAGTTAATTTGAGATAAGTTGTTAGAAGATTCCATAATAATTATAATGATGAATTATTGAAATATTATTGAAGACTAGAAGCTAGAAAATGATAAAAAATGTTTTCAGAAGCTCATTTTTATTAATGTACTTTGATTATAAATTAAATTTTAATCGAAAATCGAAGTGGTGGTATTATGAATATGATTATAATTTCAATTTTCTTAGAATAGGTCAGTACTTTTCGGTTACATTTTAACCTTAGATTTTTAATAAAAGCAATTGTGTTCTGTTTTTATTACACTAATAAAAGCGCGTTTTAAAAAATATATTTATTTACTCAATTACACTACAAATAACGAAAATTCTTCATTACATTTAATGCATCTTTGTGTAGAATGAACTTTTACTGAATTATCATAGCATTGTTAAGCGATACCTACTGTACTTACTTAATCCTCGATTATTGTCGAGAAAGAAGCACGTTACACAAAGTTGATATGTGCATGACATAATAAGTTGTAAACGATATTCATAACATTTATAGCAATTTCGTGTTTAGTGCGTTCATTAAGAGTGCAACTAATCTTTGCTGATTTATATAAACAGTAGATTCCCAGTTTTCGAGCCTAATGTAGCGGAAGGGCAGGCCAGGTAACAAAAAAGCCGGCTACGCCGGAGTTCTTATAAATGTTCATTTCTTATACCACCCATACCATTCAAAACATCCTTTTGATACCAAAACCCGTTCTTATTCAAATTTTCTGACCTCTTACAGACCAGAACCTTATAAATGTTTATCATGTACTGTGTTATTTGTTTTAAAAATTTATTGCAGAAAAGCAAGTGCAAAAATAAAAATTGTGTGCACATTTTAGGATGTTTAACTTGGTTGCAAGAAACATAAAATCTGGGTACAATTAGAACTCGTACATTTTTAAAATAAACAAAACATTAACGTAATATTGCCGCTTAATTCTTTCAAAAATTATTCAAACAGTTCGTTAATAAATGATTACTTTAATGCGAAAAGTAGGTGAGGGGGTCTATCTTGCAGATGGCCTGGGTCTCGTGTTACTTGGGGGTAGAGATGGACAGAGTCGGGAGTAGCTTAGAAGCTGTTTATTACGTGAAGTTTATCTACAGAGTATGACTACTGTACAAGTGAGTAATGATCAGGCCTCCAATGACCAGGTCATCCAACTCATTAGAAAACACAATCTCAATTAATTATAATGAGCAAATAATTAAAATTAATAGCTTTCAAACACTAACACACTAAATTACTTAAAATGAAAACAAACGATGAAAATCATTAACTTCCAAGAACTGAAACACTAAAATCAAATTCAATGACAACACAATCTAAATTAACTAAAAATGGAAGCAAATGATGAAATCAATCTTTTAAGAACTCAACACACTAAAATCACAAATTTCACTTAATTCAAATAACTCAATTAATTAAATAACGCACATACACAAAAGAGAATTTAAATCGGATGTTAAGAACATTCTCAATTCATTCTGGAATGTTAACCACACCGTGGAATGTCCTCATGAAAACACATAAATGCAAAATCTTTAAGATTGTTCAAGATAAATAGCTCAACTTAAAGGAAAACACATGCAGCACAGAAAATTAGTAAAATGATTGAGTAAATCAATTAATCAAATAACACACATACACAAAATCATTAAAATTAGTTAATGTGAATAACTCAATTGATTCAAATAATGCTAGCACATAAAGAGAATTTAAACCATTGTAAAGAAGATTTTCAATACGCTCCATAACCCAACCGCGAAATGCACTCAAGAAACACATAAACACGAAAAACCCTAAAATTGCTGAAAGCAAATTAATCAAATAACGCAAATAATACAAGTACAGAAAGGATAATTTACACAGATTAAAGAAGACTCACAAACAGTCCGGACTTTAAACTTATACTCACCGTAAACTGACTTAATTTAAAAAACTCACATAAACACATAAAATTAGCAAATTGCATAATGCAGCTTACTGTAATTTAAAATAGTAAAAATTAAGTAACTGCACGTCATAATTATTTAAACGAAAAAGCCTATTTTCTAAATTCTGGAATAACTTGTATTACTCAATTAAATATACTTATACATCTATTAATTTTTTCACTTGTACTCAATTTATAATTTTAGATTAATCAACCAATATTGAAACCCTACCATTAAATTAAATACTTAATTCACTTAGCCAATTAGTAATCAATTATAATTTTTGTAACACAGATGAACAGATGCCATTTTTCAATTCCGGAATCAACCTAAAGGAAAAGTTTTTAAAGATACTCCTAGTTCTATAGTCCAAGCTTAGAATCACAGTTCACACTTAAACAACTGTTTTCCTGGATGACACCGAAGTAAGTTGCATTAAAACATCACCGTTCCACCGCTAGTGCTTTCCCGGCTACAGGTGAATAAGTTCCCGTGTTAGGAATTCAATGCCGGTTGTGTAGGTGGCGCTATGTGGATTTTTCTTGTATATATTCTTACTCAATTGTACAGTAATCATACTCTGTAAATAAAACTCAAGTAATAAACAGCTTCTAAACTACTCCCGACTCTGTCCATCTCTACCCCAAGTAACATGAGACCCAGGCCATCTGCAAGATAGACCCCCTTCATTTTGGTGTCAGAAGTGGAGTTTCGCCACTTACACAACCGTCACTGAATTCCTAACAGTAGGGTTAAGATGAAATAGTTAAAACTGAGTGTTTTTAGTTTTTGAAAAAGTCCTTTGTGTGTGTATGTGTGTAAAACTAGTACTGCTAGTACTACTAAAAAAGTACTGCTTCTCCTTTTTAGCCTTAAGTTATTCCTCATTTTAGTACGGGTAATTATAATAACGTATTAACTAGGCCGGATACACCCGAGTCTATTTATTTAGGTTAGGTTTATTGGGATTGTGTTTAAAATTCCGAAATATTAATCGACTGTTCTGATGAGATCAAACTGTAATTAATCTAGATAATGGAGAATAACGTTAGTCTCTTTATTAGTCCTACTAGTTGTTAGGCGCGACTTCGTGCGCGAAGAATTTGAATTATTAAATTTTTTAAATTCACGAATGTAAATGTTTCATTACATGTTGAAAAGGGAAATTAAAAGTTTTGATGGTTGATAATACATAATTGGACGACTAACAGGGGTGTCTGCTGTTATAGTTAGGTAATTTGCTTATCTATGCTAACACACTTTTGTATACGACGTTTTTTGTTTTACGTTTTTTTCACGGATGTAGAGCTTTTGTGGGCTAGCCACACGTGAACGTGTCACATATAATAAGTTTCCAATACGAAAAATATGGTTTTTCCAAACGTACGCCTACCCCTTTGAGTGTCTGTCCCTGAGCCTGACATATGCTAATTTTAAAGGGAATTGTTACCTTTTGAACTGGGATGGTAAATCCTTCGGTATTATCGGAATGCGTGTAATTAAAAAACTCTCTCCTCTCACTATGCCAGTCATAACAGTAGCTGGCACGACGTTTTGACCTAGGTATGTAATTTGTAACCGTGTGCCGTTGAACCTTCTCGGTACATCCAGGTTACGTATCAATAGTACTGGCACACCGACTTTTAATGTCAGCTTGTCGGAAGGGTACCCCTGACAATTCAAAGGAGCTGAAGAACTCTACAGGATATGATATTACTTGTTATTGCCGATTGCCGTATCTACAGATAAATATTCTGTAATATATCCCTTCTGATCTAAACTTTCATTAGTCAGTGCCAAAATTATCCATTCAACGACCAATCTCTATTCCTCATATTAGCTTGTAGGGCAGGATAAACCTTGCTTATCAGTTCCTCTGTACTGTGAATAATTTTGAAAAATTCCCAATTTAATACACTGTTTTGAATCTCTAGCAATCACCAAATCTATTTGGAAAGCGCCAAATTTGAATCAGTTCTTTCTTTAGCAAACAAAACGTTGAATTCCGTGTTCAATGGGTTTATGCAATCCTTTCTTTTTAAATCGGTTGAAAAAAGCCCTTAAAGCATTAAAATTCGAAATGGAGCAATTGTAATTAGCTAAATCATTTGGCTTAGAATTAAACCGCCAATGATTATCCAAATCCTTTGGTTACAAGTTTAACCGCCAAACAAATCTTGGATGTCGATAAAAAGAGCGATAAAGAATAATTTTGACAACCTTTCCACTAAATTAGGCTCTTATTTTAAGTAAACATTGAACAATATTTTCCTTTAGTTATAATTAACTTTAGTTTTTAAATTTTAATCTGAAAACTCTTGAAACTATATCATATCTATCATTAGATTTCTGTCCCGGCGTCTATTTTTCAGTTATTATTCCACAAATTAATTATTTATTTCTTTTCTCAGCAACGTCACGTGATGCTTGACTTTAAAAATAAGTTATTCCACATGCTTGCGCTTTTCTGAAGGATCACGTGACAGTTGTTGAAAAATAAAGTAGTTATTTTTATCGCGAATCGCCGAGTCAGTGGGCTTGTTAATTATTTAATTGTTGTCTGTAGTCAAAAATATTGAATTTATGATAAAATCACATATCCTATGTCCATTCCTGTGTTCCAAGCTACAACTCTGCCAATTTTCATCCAAATCGGTTTGGTAGTTTGGTCGTGAAAGCGTAACATATAGACAAACAGACACACTTTCGCATTTGTTATAAGGATTAATCGATGTTCATAATTATTACTTTGCCGACTCGGGTGTCGTCTTCATCATTTGACCAAGACGGTAGTCCGTCCCAAAATACCCCTTGTTTTGTTTCAAAGTGGGACTTAATCAACTAAACTATCCCATTGACGGTTTTCGTCTACAATTAAAAAGAAATCTGCAATATCCTTCTATCACCAAACACGTATTCAAAATTAATTAGTGTATGACAGAACCAATTGCAAGTTATATATGTAGCTTTTACAACCATTTCCAGTTGATTGCATTCATTGAAATGTTACAGACTTTTGCCAGTCCGTGAATATTTAGGTTAGGTTCATAGAGCTGTGCTTATCTAGCTGTCTTTGAAATTTCGAAATGTCACTAACTCTCTGATCTGGGTGATGCCAAATTCTTAATTAATCGAAGTAATAGTCTTATAACGTCATTGTCTTAACACTTTACGGTCGTATTAAGTTTGTGCATAGGTGTCATGCTGGTCGGAATTAATTTTCGTTGAACGAAAAGTAATCTTTGTATGAATATAAATGGCAATACCATGACTCACTGACTGACTCACTCATCACGAAATCTCCTAAACCACTGGGACTAGAAACTTGAAATTTGGCAGGCGGTTGCTTCTTGGGGAGTAGGTGCTCACTAAGAAAGGATTTTTCGAAATTTTAATTAGAATTTAAATTATTTAAAAATTACTTTAAATTTTAACGTTTTTCCAGAATAACTTCGGATCCTATTATCGCAAAAACACCATTTTTACATCATCTTAAAGATAAAAAAATTAGCTTTTCAATGACACAGATCTTATTTCCATGCGACATTTTGTTCAATTTTAATTAATGTTTCAAAATGTTTTAAAACATGAATTGTAACAATGTTTTTATTGTTGTAAATAAAATTCATACTATCTCATTATTTCAGCATATCTTTTATTCACGCGCTTTTGCAAATGTTACGGTTGTTGATAGTGTAAATTGTTTTCTTGAGAAATTAACTCCAAAGCAGAATTTTCGCTTTAGTATTCATTGCATTGCTGAAATATTTTATCGCACCTACTTTAAAGTAATATTTTTATAAAGCGTGGCAACATATATTTGATTTCGGGTTTGTTTTCATTGTGTGTGATTGGATTAAAATGATTTTCATCCTTTCTTCAAGCATTTAATCTCATGCTTTCCTACCATTTTAAATTTATGAGGAGTGAAACCGCTTTCAAATTTTTGTATATTTCATTACAGGTGATTTTTTATTAAAATTTTGGTTAGGCTTGCCGCCAAACTTGAATTTCCTCAAGTGATAACTCGTCAAATTTGATATTAGAAACTAGAAATTGCAGCCTGAAAATAGTAATTACAAAAAGGCAATAATGTTCGGGAAAACTAACTAATTTTTTAATTTTGTTGTCTAACTCCTATACTTCCGGCTCTTTTAGATGTCTATGAATTTTTTGCCACCTCACTTTTTGTACCCACTAGTTCACACGGGCGTCTAGCATGTTTCGGCTTTCGTGACCATATTCAGCGGTAATCATTCTACCGATCGATAAGTGATAGATGAATTGAGTGAAAGTTATTTGAAACTCAGTTTGTAAGTTTCGTTAGCTGCGATGCATCATACAGAATTGTATCGCTGGTATTTTCAAATTTACGTCTTTAAATATTTTACTATCTGTCAAATACAATAAAATATTCAGTTTTTTGTTCATCTTTGCTGAATTATCGTGGCTGAAACTGCGACGGGTAATGATATAATTAATATAAAATATAAAAATAAAAACTAATTTAAACGGGCGAACTAGCTGGTCGCCGAAGGCGGCTAGTACATAATACGCAAGATTATGAAGGAAAACAAAGTTTATTAATTCATTTTTACACTTTAGATATATATAGCGCAATAACATGTTTTAATTTTATGTAAAAATTGTATTTTATAGTTTTCCATCGTGTGGTATCTTTCAAAGTAGTCTCCAATATGTAGCCCTGGTTTTCGAGAACATGTGCCGCAAAAATAATTGCATAATTTGGCGTCCTCCGCCCCCAATATGCTACTTTCAATTTCATGGTACTCTTCTTTCGGTAACTTTCTTTTTTTGCCATTTTAGAGTATTATTTTTTAAATATTTTAAGAAGCGTAAAAGCGCAATTACACTGAAACGCAATTTGTAAAATATTATTTCAATTTCTATGTATCTCCGAAGCTTGTCGACTTATTATAATATAAGATCAGTATGGTTCTTTGCTGTGGTGCCTGAGAGCAGACAGAACGCCGCCCCATGTCCCCGTGCCTGATGCCATGACAGCAACTGAACCGGTTGGATGGATATGGGACACTGAGAGCAGACATACGACTGGAACGATAAAAAAGCTTTGGTGGCTGAGAGTAGCCACTAAACGACCGCTAAGGGTTAATTAATGCGATTAATCGATGTTATCAATCGGCTCCCTCCCTCGTGATCGCAACAAGATTACCTGATTTGCTCTAACTTCTGATTACGTCGATTTTGGAAGAGCGATGATAATCTATGTTTCTTTTCAGGCTTTAAATTAGTGGTGTCTTCTGAATATCTTTCAAAAATGGAAGGTTCGTGCCAATAACCTCGCTCCCTTCCATTTGTAGCTTCGAAATAGGACTTTATTCTAATAATATAATAATTATTAAGCATGTAACGAATAGTGATTTGGCCGAATATCTACTTTTTAAAAACATTTCACTTTTGATGGTAAATAAAATATTCCTCACATTTTAAATGGAAAAAATAAAGATTAATAAAATTTATCTGTTTATTATTTTTTATTGATTTTATTAAATATTAACACCTTGATATATTTTTTATAGTATTTTAAACACTTTAATTCCAACAATAAGACAGTGTGGCTTTCACAAATCTAAATAAATTGTAATAGTATAATTTTATCTATAGATACATTAGATTATATTTTTAAGATTTTTATATTTTTTTTATAAAATTTATTGGAACCTAAAAAAAATTAAAAACTTTCTTGTCATCCTTTTTACCTGTCACTTAACTATAACAAATTTCTTTACTTCAAGTCAGAATGTTATTTCCTTTAACATATATTCTTTTTCACTTCTACTTACTACCCAGTAAGATATTTCTCATTTTCTTTAAAAGTTATTTAACAGTCCCTAATAATGCTTACATATTTAAAAAATTATTATCCTGAATTTATTTGTCTTAATATATGTTTAGTATTCGGCAAAAGGGCCAAAAATTATTGCTCTTGTATCATAATTTCAGGCTTTACAACGATAAATAACATGTAAATTTATTAAGTACATTTATGTACTATGTAACTCAAAATTGAGTAAATGTTAGGAGATTTTTGGATAAAAAAAATGCACAGAAATATAATTCTGCAATATTCTTTTTTTTTTATTATTTTATACCTTTTTTTTTAATTATCTTGAAAATATTCGGCCGCATAAATGCATAGCATTCGGCCAGCCGAATGTTCGGCAAAAGGGCCGAATACCGAATAGTTGCCGAATATTCGTTATATCCCTAATAATAATGAGGCTCCAATTGCGTTTACGTAAACAATATGGCGCATTTTTGTGCTAAGTTTCGTTGTATAGTGAAGAAAATCGAGCAGGCCTTTTGTACCTTTACCCTTTGAGAGATTGTGTCCAAAATTTGACATAAGTCTACAATTTTAATGTCAAAACTATACACCGAATTTCATATATTGTTGTGTTGTTTATTTTTCGTGTTCATTTGTAAAGTACACGGATAGACAGCGAACCCGTTGGCTAATTTGATCCAAAATGTGACACATACCTACAAGTCGGTTGATAAAAGCTTGTGCCAAATTTTATCCATCTAGCTCTTTGCGTTTTTGAATAATCGCGTTCACTTGGACACGGACGGACAGAATTCCTGTATTACAGATTACATCCAAATTTGATAGAAATTTGCAATTTCGGTGTAAATATCGTATACCAAATTTCACCCGTTTCTGTTTTTGAGCTATCGTCTTCACAGACAGATATAATTCTAGCACTGTGTTTTCTTGGACTTGGGGAGGTCTGAAACGCGGTGATTCATTAAAATCTGGAGGTCGAAATTTTTGGTATTTTTAATATTTTCTTTTTGTATACTTCGTATTCGAGAGAGCAAAAATAGTTTATAGTATAATTGTATTCTCTTTTATGTTCTCGTGAGGGAAGGGAGACTACCTGGAAGCTATGGAAGAACAGTCTATATTCCGATTTTTTAACAAAAAGTTATTTTACTTGAATGAGTTTGTTAAAAAAAAAAAAAAAATCTTCATTCTTATTGTGTGCGAATTCCTTCCTTAATCGAACACTGTCTAGTGGAACCTCCGCTATTCGTAGGATCGGAATGTACTGTACTTCAGTTTGCTTGCAAAGTACTTCAGTTTGCTGGTTACGAATTTAAAAATGGAAAGCGAGAACTCTCTCTATTTTAGAAAAACAACTTTTAAAAAGCTGTCATGTTTCCCGTTCCATCGATTTCTCCCTACCTCTCCTATCACAATAGCTTTGTCAGCAGCGGTGATGTGTTGGGAAAGGGATTTAAATTCGTAACGAAATTTTGCTTCGCGCTGCGTTTTCTGCTCGATTAAACTTGGGCACGAAACGTCACTTGCCCGGAATGGTTCACCGTTTTAATATTTCTCTCGTGCGTTTGCCCTTATTTTGCTTCCCCTGCAGTAAGTGGGGGGAGGGTTGAAAAGTAATTGCAGTTATGTCTTTATTTTATTTCATAGCCTAATGGCTACTTTGTAAAGCCCTTGGATTAAATTAAATTCGATTTCGGTTTTTTTTCTAGTAACACTAGCTGATAAACCCACGTTGCTCGGGATGAAAATATTTTCATGTCTTTTATTTATAAAATAAATTAGCTATTAAATTGATTGTCACTAAAACTTTCCTTATACTTTGATATTTGGGAGCAAAATTTGAAGTACTTAGAACATAACAAAGCCTCCAGTTATCGCATATCAAATCATTAAATAATTATAATCATCATTAATCCAGCCGCCTTCGGTGACCCGCTTGTTTGCCGGGAATATAATTTCAATTCAATCTCTCATGCATAATTTGATATTCATGGTTCCCTTCAAAGTCATTTAAAAAAATTTGAATGTCTTCAAATTGTGATAGATGTTCAACCAATGCTTTTTTAGTGACCTTGCACCTATTCTGTTCATTGTCTACATAAACGTCCCTAATGGAGTCAAGTAGTTGTTCGTGTCATGTAACATCTTCTTGCACCTTGTCGGCGCCAACTTCACTTTATTATTTCCCATGAAAAATGCGCATTTGCTTTCAATATTAGAATAGCGCTGCACATTTTACGTCCAGCAGCATATTAGCTGGATTAGCATGCTGATAAAAAGAATTAAAACGTCTTTAAGCGTACTGGATGTATTTTCTAATATACTGTCTTAATCTATCTTAAAGGACTTTGTTTACAGATTTCACAAAAAAATAAATGATGAATTAAAAAAAATAAATTCCGTAGCCTTCAACAATGGGAGAGAAACAGTCGATTAAATATTTTCTTAAACAATGAAAACGGTTTGAATGTCATTGCAGCAATAAAAAGTATTATGCTTACTAACATTAAAAATTTATTAAAATTAGAGAAAAAAATGGCAACTTAATTGATGTCATTGAACAGATGTTTTGAATTTTCAGAAGGTGTAAAAATCCTTTTTGTGCTATTATATCTTCGGAAGTTAAGGAAACCCCCCAAAATTTCGCTCAATTTTTAATTAATTAAAATTCTAATTAAAATTTCGAAGACCCAACTCCGAGATACACATTCCCTTACCGCACTCCAAAGCATGTTTATGCTAAATTTCGTAGCTGTAGGTCCGACGGTCCGCCCTGTAGAACGCCAACACATACACACATTCGTCTTCACTATTAGTAGGTAAAGCATTCTTTCACTGTTGCAAACGTCTCTTTTGAGTAATTTGTTACATAGGCGAGCTTTATGGACTTGAATAGATTGTGGGGAATTTTTAGAGTACCTAGCTTCCGAGTGATTTTCAGATGATTTGTCGATTTTGACCCTTTTTTTTTATCTTGAAATCATAATAGCTATTGTAAAAATAATTTTTTTAAACTGTTAAATTACCACAAGCTTGTATGTTTAATAATATGTCTTAATAAGAAAGTGTTTAAGGAGAATGTTTTTACGATTTTGTGCTTGAAAATATATACATTTGCTTATCCACAGTTGAAAAAAGTGAGTTTTAGATGCATTTTTTCCCCCACTATTCAAGCTTCAATTACAGATTCCATTCATATCTTAATGCCGCTTTCAATTTTTCGGAAACTTAATTCCGTATTTACGTTCCTGAAAATGATTAAAATATGCTTCAATTTTTCGCATTCTTTTGAAATTTACTTTATTTCTTTATATCCTTCATAATGGTCTCAGCTTTGTCGCTTGTTCCCAATAAACGTTTTGAGCCTCTTCAAAATGGCGAATCAGCAATTTTTTGTCTATTGAATTCCAGATTTAAGGTGTTCCCCGAAGACCCACAGAGATTATAAAAATCCTTGCCACTGATTTGACGTGTACCGGTGATACATGAAACTGCGTGCCCAACGTTCCAAAATGGTCATGGACTTGAATCATGGAAATCTTTACTAAAAAATTTTCATCAAATACCTTTTAATTTTAAACGTCATCCGAAGGCTGTAATAATAGACTTTTAATTCTTTTTTGGTATGTCTGCGGCTCTCTTCAGACATATCTGCTTCAACATCTTTACATATATAATGTATTTGCAGCTGCATGAGATTAAACAGCAATTTTTCTAATTCTATTGCATTTTTTTTTACTATTATGTATGAAAGTGATGCGGTTGAAATGAACTTAGGAGTGATTTTAAACTTTAAAATGAAAGTTGAAATGAACTTTTGAGAAATTTATCGATTTAATTAAATTAAGTGAGTTTAGAAAGTTTTTTTTACATAATTTTACTGTAAGATCCCATGAAAATGCATCTTAAAGAAATTTATAATGTTTCCCAAACTATTAACTGGGACAGCGGTTTGTTTCTTAAATTGATATATTGTGAGTATGAATTTCTTTTTAATGTGCAAAATCATGGATATAATCAAATAAAACTTTTTTCTTTTTATTTAGCTTGATTTGCTTCATGTTTGTAGAAACGGAATTTTGTAATCACTTGTTTACTCGATTTCTCATATACTAGAGTTGTGAAATTTTCTTTATTTTCTATTTTTCAATCCACTAATAAGAGTGTATTTTGAAAGGCTGTTTCTACTAAATTTATTTTATGGCGTTTTTTCGATACTTTATTTCTGTCGACCACCACTTTCTAACACCTTACCTCACTAATGGAAAATCCACTCCATACATGTCGTCGTGAATAGAGAAATCAAATAATCTTCCATTCTTCCCTATTGAAAAGTTTTTTTCCCTTTTTTTAAATGCGAATTCACCTGCACGAAATCGCGGCCCTATGGGAGGCTCTATTATCAGATAATGAATGTTTTTGTGTCTCTCCCGCAACTCTCCCTTCCTCCCACCGAGGGGGTGGATCAAACTGACGAACGAAGATGATGGGGCCCTAACAAATGACGTGAATGCGTCGTTTGCGCTGCGTTTGCCATCCCTTCCATCCCCCACCCACTTTCAGAGAGCGGAGAAAAAGTGCTCTTGCCGTCAAAGCTGCCGACAGAAAACGACCATCCTTCTCTTCCTGACTGTTGGCTTCCCTGCACATCTCTCCCCATAAACACCCTGTACAGTCTGCCAGTGGATTATACAGCTGTGGCGTTTTGAAAGCTTTCAGATGACGACGGATGTGCTCGACATATTCTTTTTTTAGCGTGTATTTAAGTATTTAGTAGCAAAGGTATAATACAATTATTTTCACCTGTACATAAATCTAATTATGGATATGCGAGTGCTTTTACCTGTGTTGCGGAATCCTCATTAGGATTCTGTTTTCATTTGTGTTGGTTTTCATCATCATCTAATAGATGGTCCATCCATCTTAAGTTGTGGATTAACGTACTTTCTGCCAAGGAATTTTTCTCGTAAGAATTAATGGTTTGGATTACCTGCATTCGGATGTCCTTAATCATAATCATCAGTAACTTCCTATCCTAATCTTGTTCTTCATTGCGTGAGAGAATATTTGCTTCGGAGCTCTTATTCACCTTGTTAAAGAATAGTTGTTTGGAAAATTATTTTGCCAGCAATATTTATTTCTTCAGAAATCATTTTCAAACACCATAAAGCTTGGATACTTTTTTGATGACTGTCTCTTCAGCTCTTTTTAGATTCTCATGATTTAACAGTGTGGTGTCACATAAAATGATATTTTTATTTCAAAGTCCCTTATCCTTAACACTTTTTTAAAATGGATCAACAGCAATGATTCCTTTCCTCCACACATATATGTTTGTAAAAGAAAAATAATTTTCGAATGCAAAGATCCCTGCACAGAATTTTAAAATATCCACTCTTTCTGATTTGATAGCCTTGCGAAAATTTCGGTACCTGTATGACTGCCTATCCGTCGATTTAATCCAAAAGTAATATGTATCAAATCAAGACTGCCACACATTATTGTTCGTGGAAGACTCACGGTTATGAATAGGCGACGAGTTTCATAATTTATATTCCAATTCCTTCTTTAGTGACGCTTCAATTCCCTCATTCTTAAATGGACAGGGTGTGGCCGTTGCACTTTTAATAGAGTTGTTCTCGTGGGCTCGCAGGTGGCCCCAACGCTCTTCAACCCCCCCTTCCCCATCTCCTCGGCATCCAAAATCGTCCTTTTCGGTAATATTCCAGAGAACGTTATTTTTTACGTCATTGTCGTTTGGTCCCGCTGGAAATTTTCGTGTTTTTCGGGGCTTTATTCTTGCAGCTTTGGGCTGCTCTTTCTGGTGGATGTTTATCTAGCTGGTTCTATTTTGGTCTTCCGTCTGATGGATTTATGGAAGAAAAGGAGATCCCGGGGTGTCTTTAGTTTCTGGCCGGTCGTTTAAAGTGTGTTAGGGTGAATTTTCAAGCAGTGTGGTCTCAGACTTTTATGGACGCTGTAAAACGTGAAGGATTTTCTCTGCTCGAACCATTTACTGCATTTTAGCCTCCTGCGTGTTTTCACTGCCAAATGTGGCACATTGAACAAAATTGTCATTCCTTTAAGAATTTCATTCAAGGCTTGTGATACGAGTTCTTAAATTATTGAATTTACTTTTTCGTCTATCCCTGCAGGAATCGATTAATATTCTGGAAGTGTATATTGACCAGTGCTTTAGTTTTCAAATGCTACTTTCGACATTATGGATCGTTCCTGTTTATAAATAAGAAAGAATCATCTCTTTTCATTCTAGGGTTTTGGATTCCATTGTGTAATAATCGTCACTATTATTGGGTTTTTACTATAACTTACAGTTGGATGCACATTTATCTAGAGCAGAATCATTACTATTGAATTATTTCTTGGATTTCACTCATTATAGCGACCGTCTGTTTGAAGCTGTCATTTAAAGCGTTTTTTCGATTATTTTATTCAGAAGAAAATAAATACTGGAATAAAGTTTATGCTGTTCCAAGTGCCTTGCTACCCCATGTAAAAATTACTTGTGTTCTCAAAAAGAGTTTGCAGTGACTACCATGGAAAACTTTTCCTTCGGTGTTTCCTTGTGAAAAATCATTTTCTTTTGTTGACTGATAAATCACGGTACGATGAGGAACGGCGGTTCTGCGGGCCGGCACGTGGCAGGTCCTCCTCCTAGATTGCAGAATGTCCCAGATCTCTATGAGTACCAAGAAGAATACGAGGAAGATGAGTATGAGTATCAGGACTGTTGCTGTATCACGGGGTTGCTGAGAAGATTGGATTTGATTCAGGTAATTTATGAAAAGTTAATTCTTAAATGGTAAACAGGGTGATTGTGGTCCGGATATATTCCAAATACCGTATTTTCTACTTTCTCAAATTAGATTTATGAAATGCAGATTCTTTATCTTTCTTAAATTGTGTTATAGGAAAATTATATCATTCAGTAATTATATCTTTAAACTTTTAGACTGTATCAAGTGTTAAGGAAGAAATAAAATATTTTATATTATTTATGGGTACTTTTCCGTTAACGGAATCCCAATCGTCGCGAAGCTGAAATGTTGGTTTTATTCCGTTTTGGCGCCAACATTCTTCACTGAGAAAGTGAAGCTAAGATTTGGCGATCGGTTTCTGTCTGCGGTTCGGTTAACGGAAAAGTATCTTTATGATTGCATTGTCATCAATATATTATTCTAATGGAACAAAGATACGTGTGAAGTTTATGGGTCAGAAAATCAATTCCAAGACCCTATCCCAAGACCAAAGGTTTTAGAGATTTGTTAAATAGCTGATCAGCTTATCAAAATACGAATAATATACATTCCATGAACCATTCTTTTCCCATTAGCACTGACTCATCCCCAACATTTGTTAATATGCGTACTTGTAGTTCTGTTATCATAATTGAAGGGTTAAGTGAAAAGTCACCGTCTGCGTCAAAATGTCTTGCTAATCATATTAACCATCAGTTGTTAGCAAAGACATATGAAATAGTGTCGAATTTTCATTCTACGATAATTTTCCGGATTTTTGAAATGGAGTCGCAACGCAATTATCCCTGCAGCTAAGGTTCCTTAAATATAATTTCATTTACCCAAACAGAATCCCATTTATCGACTTTTACTGTATTGCTTATCGGTATTATCGTGGATGAGTGAAATTATTATTCCTGCTACAATTTCTATGGCGCGCAGCGTAAAAAGTTTGAAACGCTAGAACTGTATAATTGTGATTCTTTTCTTCTGAGTTGCTTACTGTTCCGAATAAGTTGGGAATAATGACTGAAAAACAAATGAAGCAAAGAAAATAAAATTTCGTTTGAATTCGTTCTCGAAGAAATAAATGCGTCCGAACAAGCTCAGCGGTTTTTTCGATCGGTTGGTGGTCTGTGTTAAAGTAATAGCATTTTAGTGTAATACAATTAATAACTACTAATTAGTTATCGTTGATAACTATTTTGTTTCCTCAGAAAACTTATTGCTTTCATTAACGATTTATGTAGCACTGGTTTTCTAAAACTTTTTTGTAATAAAAAATTTACTCAATCTCAAAGATTTTGTTGTGAGTTGGAGCATTTCCTGTGGAAGGGGAGGGGGGCTTGAGGGATATGCCACTAAAAGCAATTGTTAAAGGATTTTTTTTTTTAACAATGTGTAAATGCGGAGTAATGCAGCATTCACTTTCCCGTCTTTTACGTTTTTCCATCGTTTACAACGCTTTTTGTTGGCTCCCTCTGATCTCCCAAGCATTTTTACCTATGCAAGTGGTTTCACACCATTTACGTCCCCTCCCGGTTTACACCTGTATTTACTCTTTTTCATTAAGACAATCTCTGAAGAAGAGGCTCAATATTTAAAAAGTACTGATGTATAGAATGGATTTGCAGAAATGTATCCCAAGTATTCAGGTTGTGTCGAAAATCCACAGACAAACATCTAGGGGTGATCGTACACGTCAAGACAAATAACTTTTACAATAGAACATGTATTCGCAAACGCAGAGGATGGCTACTATAAAGGTCTCTTTGCCATTGAGTTAAGTAAAAAAATAGATTCAACAATACGAATTCCCGACAGCACATCAGTTTCATGAATAACAACATAAAAAGTCGTACGCAGCATAACAGATACAATCGCAAGTAGGACGTCCTGTCAACAATAAACCTTTGGAGTAACTTAAAGTGTCCGAAGGGTTACACGCTTCGTATGATGCTATTCATGTATGCTATTGTACATTTGTATTCCTTTAAATATGAGTTGTATACTTTATCTGGTATATTTTTTCTTTTACTTAAATCACTGGCAATGAGCTCCCTGTAGCCGTCGAATGTTGCGTTTGCGATCCCGTGTTCTGTTTCAAAAGTTTGTTTGCTTAAACTTGTACGATCACTCTTAGAAGTGTATCTTTAGAGTTCCAGATCACCTTGTGTACGATAATTAAAAAAATATTATTTATTTGATTTACTTGTGTTATTTTATTGTATTAATGAATTTAAATTTAATATTATTTTATTTCATGATATTTAATTAATATGTTTTCTTTATCTTCCACTCGTGTTCGCCAGATATTTCAGAGGCGACAGGAAATTTTACGTTGCCGAAGTAACGGTATGTTTTTAAATTTTTGCTGTTAAAAATATGTAATTTTAAATTCACTATCTGAAGAAAACTAGAAAGATGGTACACTGTTTAGTGGAAAATTTCTGATTAAGTTTTAAAATTTGCAAATCGGTTCATGCAAGAACAAAATGCATTTTAAAAATCATTGCTGAAAATAATAAACTTTTCGAACTTTATGCATTGAAAATCGCTTTCAAAATCTAAATATAAATTAGATATATATGTGATTTTTTGTGAAACATTACTGGAGAAGCAAAGATCCGGATTTTTTTGTGATGGAAAAAATGAATGACAGAAACCGCAGCCGAGCATAGACAATAGTCGGTATAGACAAACTTAACATTTTTAAACTGAAGTTGCAACTTCTACTGCATCCATTGAAATGTAAGGATACAAGGAGCTGTATTTTATAATTTTTCTAGGGAAGCATGATGTTTTCTTTGTGGTTTTGATTTCTTGCGCCAGGTTGGCTGGTTCTGGTGTAAGAAGTATACTAAGCGAAAGTATTGTAAGCGTCAAAAAATTCGACCTCGATATTTGGGTGTATCTCCTCGTTTTAAATCTCCTTGATTTCTGGAATTATGTCTGCCTTCTGCGAACACGATAACTCAAAACGAAACATGCTAGAAGGATGAAATATCGTATGAAGTATCTACACTAAAATCGTAGATTTCTATCAAATATTGGGCGAAATCCGTCTACGGGAAGTATGTTTGTCTATGTCATACATGTGAATACAATAATGCAAAGAACCAGATAGATGAAATTTGACGTGAAATTTTATCACCAATTAAATTGTGGATGTGTATCAGATTTTGAAAATAATCTGTTAAAGAGTTGCCTGTTGGTCTGTCAGTCTATTCGTGCATATGTGAACGCAACAAACTAGAAAAGGGAAATTTTGTATGTGGTTTTAACATCAAAATTGTAAATCAGCCTCAAATTTTCGGTCCAGTTGGTCAAAGGGAAGAGATCCAAATGCTTACTGATTCTCTTCACTGTGCTACGAAAATAAACGCGCCAAATTGTGTACGTATACGAGAAGTGCGAGTAGGAGAACACTTGCTGATTATAACCGCGTATTTGCGCAGTTTTATGCACTTGACGAGTTACCTTAAGAAGAAAGCATATATTTTCTTAATACTTGAACGATTCTCTCGATTGAATGCCTTAAATGAAAAGAATTTGCTTGTCTCAAACAGAGTCTGTGAATAGTTTTTCTGGTAATTGAAGTTTACTTGCAGTTTATAACGGCTAACTTTTTTATGTGACTTCCTAAAAAACGACTGCAGTCCATTTAAAATAATTTTTGATTTTTTTCAGATATTACTTTTACTTTTGTTCTTTAAAATAATCTGCTGAGTAAAATATGAACACATGAATTGACAATTCTGACTGCTTAACAAAACTCCGACGTCCGTACACTACTCTTACATCGAATGATCGTATTTTCAAATTAAAAACTAAAATTGTCATACATATATGTATTTTATTTATATTTATTATATATTTAATTATTTAGTTTATTATGTATTTTGTTCATTACTTTTGGATATTTATCCACCCAAACTCCATTTTTATTTATCACTTGCATTTTTAGTGCATGGTATTACGCCTCTTTTATGTTTTTCAAGGGAGCAGAAGAATAGTGGTGTAAACCGGGGAAAGTGTAAGCCACGGGGAAACTACTTCCATAGGTAAAAATCCTCTGGAAATTTGAGGGAACCAACAAAAAGTGTTGAAAACGACGAGAAAACCTTAAAGACAGAATGTATTCCTGGAACTGTATTTCCTGGACGAACCTCCGTTTGCGATGCTTTTACTCGGAAATGTATCGCTTCGTCTCTCGGTCTGCGCAATGTTTATGCTCCTAATTTTAAAATGCAGCAGCCTAATGATAGAGAAGGAGACGAAACCGAAAAGAGAGAAAATCATTCAAAATCGCTTTTAGATGAATACCTTTCGCATCAGCCCATAAATTACCAAACGATCTTGGAGGGTGCGTGCCTCCCCTCCAACACCTTCGCGTGCGGGAAAGGCACCTGTGCAGAAAAACCAACACGAGAGACTCTTGGCGTTATCGATCTTGTCATCAATGACCGGACGCCTCGTTTTCATATTGGAATAAAAATGCTTTTGCGGGGTTCCCGCCATTTCCTTGTACGAAGAGCCCCTCTCTCTCCTCCTCCTCCTCCATCCCTGAGCGCTTATCGTTTGATCCGCTCGAGATTTCCATATTAGAAAATTCTGATGGAGGCCAGAATTTTCGAATGCCAAGTGGTTGGTTAAAGAGAGTGCTTTGCTATTATTGCGTGAATATATTTGTGGGATTGCCGAAGTTGCGAGTGAATGAAGTTTAGAGTGTTTTGATACCGCATATGTTTGTCCTATTAACTTAAAGGTTAATTAACTTCGCGTTTCAAGTCTATCGTGGCGATACAGTCATATGGGCTCTTTGCAGTTCGATTTAATTTGAATTTCCGAATGACATAACGAATCTGTCATTTTTACTTTCTTGTATACGAAGTATACCAAGAGAAAGTATTGTAATTGTCAAAAAATTCGAACTCTGAATTTAACGAATCTCCACGTTTTAGACCTCCTTGTGTCCGAAAAACACAATTTTGGAATTATGTCTGTCTGTGAACACGGTAGCTCGAAAACTATTAAAGATACAGGGATGAAATTTGGTATGTGATCTTGACACATAATTTGTAAAGTCAGGTAAGGTAAAGTGGTCATAAAATCCACATTTTTAAACTTATGTGGATTATAAATATAAGAATTTGTTAAAATACTTAGATTTTTTTTGGTTGTTATTTTATATTACATTACTAAAGAACACATTGCATTAAAATTTGGGTGGAAAATAATTGATTTAAACAATTTTATGAAACCTTCTTTTTGTCCTGTTTTCTATTTTATAAAAAAAAACAACTGTCCAATAAGCTCTTTGATTGCTTACCCCCTCCTCTTCATATTTTGCCAACCTCCCACAGAAATACTGTGATAATTGATTATCTGCAATTGTGTATTCACTTTACTGAATAAAAGAAATTTTCTGCTTTTTATCAAGTTTTTCTTTGCATGTTTTTAAATGTTTTCTTGCATCTTTTTCTTTTTGTAGTTTTAACCTTCATTATTGCTTTTGAACTTTTCTTTTTTCTCTTGAAACCTTATATGGCCACTATATGTATAGCTGAAACAAGTGGTTATAGAGTTGTAAGTACAGCTCATGTCCGATCTTTTAGAGGCAAAACTATGTTATCAGTTGTACCTGAAATTTCACCATGACCTAGATTTAAACTGTATGTGATGGCCCTGGTTCTGAATTTTCATTCAAACTGACAGAATGCTGCCCCATGTCTTGTACAGTAGACTTAACTATGGTAGGTTGAACATCTGTTTCTGATAGTATAGTAGCTTCAAAGATCCCTTTCCAAGCTTTTATTAAAGGGGGAAATACTCCAACATCTAATGGCTAGAGAACATGACTCATGTACGGTGGTAAGCACAAAATATAGTGCAATTAATGCATCTCCTTTTATACTGTTCCATAAGTCGCTCAACTTCCATGCCCATCATAATTTAAAAGAACAGGTTTTTGCAAATCTAAAGAAAATTGGATAAAGCCTTTACCTTTAGTCTATTTTAGCACTACCTTTAGTTTATTGCTCATATAAATGAGCTCCTTTTGTAAGTAATAAAAGGTAGCATGAAATAATTTGCTGATGCACTAAAAAGTACATCCTTTTTTGCAATTGGCCGATTTCTTATATGTGTTATGTGATGCTTTTGATGCAAAAATTGGGGTTATCCAATTTCAAATCTTTAATTATAATCTGTAATATATCTTAAATTAATATTTAACTACTTAAGTAATTTTTAAACAGTGATGCATGTTAAGCCTATTCCTATGATCACTTTACCCCATCTTAATTAAATTACTATAAAATAATATCTGTAATTAATCCAGCTTATCTGTTAATGAGGAAGTATTATTGAGATCTATATGGAACTTTCTGCTGAGTCAATCTAATGAAAACTTAATTGAACAAAATGTAAGAGAGAAGTTAACTTAGGTACTCCAACTTCAAACTGCTACATAAACAAACAAAATGGGTTTCTCCTACTGAAGTGTTGCAGTTAGTATAATTTAGAATGTTAAACTTAGTTCTTAACTATTCAAAGCTAAAATAAAAACCAGCGAAAGTGGCTTCCCCTAAACTTTTTCGTATACTTTTCAAAAATTTGTCATTTCCCCTCCCCCTGCGTGTATAAAAAAAATTCGAACCTGCTGTAACCCAGAATGCAATGGCTATTATAAGGTTTTTCATTGTAGATTATAGTGATTGTAAAATATTGAGGTGAAGAATCATATTCAAGGAGATGCGTATGTATTAAAGCTTAGTAATATTTATTTTCTATCACACTCTAGCAAGCTCCGCTAATTCGAGGGGCGTGTGAGAGCGAAAAGAAAACAGGAGAAAGTGACCTCGTTCGCTATCGCTGTACAATGTGTTCAATTAAAAAAGCAGTAAAAAAATTTCTCACTTGAAAAAAAAAAAAAAATTGAATGCATTAGATGTGAACTGTGCTGTTTGTTTTGAGAAGTGAAAAATAAATCTTGACTGCCATTTTTAGTTAAAAAATTGACGCATTCTCTTGCTGTACTCATTTTTAGAAACAGTTTTTCTTAATTTCAGTTTTTGGATAAATCGAATTTATATTGTGAGCTTCAAATTAGCCAGAGTTCCATCGTTTTATATCACCTAAGCACGCATGCTTTGAGTAAAAAGAAGAAGAAAAAAAATGAGTTATCGAAATGTGGCCTAACTCTAGAAAGGTTCATAAATTCCCCCTTTCTCGTTTGGTAGAACCATCCCTCATCCTTTGTATTAAAGAGATGAGTGGTTCCATCGTTAATTCCCGTGCCGACTTCTGATTTGTATTCTGTCTTGTAATGAGCAACCAAGTGCGTCGGCCAAACCTCTATCGATCAGTCCTGCGCCTGATGGCCAACATAAATTGGCCTTTTGTTGGGATGAAGACGTTCCTCTCGTGAATGATGAAATCTCTGATCTTCCACTCGACCGGACCATCCATCAAAAGATGGATCTTTTCGAGTGGAGAGAGCTGATTTTATACTTTCTCTTTATGCAGATAGGGTTGCAGTTCTGTGGGGGGTTGTGGAGAAACATTTATGAAAAGACCATTCCTTTGGACCATCGATAACTTCAGTTATTTTTACCTTTGAAGTTTTAAATATTTTTACTCTCTCGTATACGAAATACACAGAGAGAAAGTATAGTAATTGTCAAAATATTCTATCTCGAAATTTTCATGTATCTCCGAGTTTTCGACAATCCCGAGTTCGAAAACATTTTTTTTTGGGGGGGGGGGGGGTTTATGTTTGTCTGTCGGTTAGTCTGTCTGTGAACGCGATATCTCAAAAATGCAAAGAGCTAGACGGATGAAATTTGGTATGTTATCTTTCCACCAAAATTGTAGATTTTTATCAAATTTTGGGCGAAATGCGTCCGTGAAAATTCTGTCTGTTTTTTCCTGTGTATGCGAACACGATAATTCAGAAACTCAGTAAGGTTGATAAATGAAATTTGGTATAAATTTTTATCATCAAAATTGTAGATCTGTATCAAATTTTGTACTAAATCTGTGAAAGGATTGACTGTCTGTCTTTTCGTGTGAATATGAACTTGATAACTCAGTAACGCAACAACGTAGAATAATGAATTTAAGTGTGTATTCTTTACACCACAATTATAGACCTGTGACACATTTTGGATCCAATCGGCCAACGGGAAGAAGTACTGTTCCAAAATGCATACTCCACTTTTTTCAATATACAAGAAGCAAAGTCGGATTAAGCTTTTTACGGGCCCTTAGGCAGTGCAAGATCCAAGGCCCCTCCTTTCCCTTCTAAATATCCAAAATCAGATATGTGTATTGATTTTAATATGATGTCTATATAAGTAGTTTTTAAGTAACAAATATTAGGACAAACTGAAATAACGAAACATTTTTTGCAAGTCACTTTCATGAGAGTTGGTTTCAATATCTTGCGTATACAGAAATTAAAATTTAAAAGTAATTTTAAACAAAGTGACAAAAAATTATAAAACGTTTTTAAAGCTTTCTTAAACACTCAGATACAAAGTTTGCCAGTGTTGTTGGTTTATGAGTCAATCAGCTAATTGTAAAAGAAATCGGACCACAATGATCTGCAGAGACAAATTGAAAATCCGATAAAAATTTCTAAGAATAATGTTTTGAATGCTTAGGGGCCCTTAAAGCTATGGGGCCCACAGGCAGTTGCCTATTTTGCTTTTTTAGTAATCCGACCCTGCAAAGAAGGCACGCACAAAGCGTGCCGTACTGTTGGAAGTATATGAGATTGTCGAGGGGGTCGCTGTTTTTGTCATATATCTACGTGAAGAATGCGAATAATGGAGGTTTGGTTGCGAGTAGAAATTCGTCTATTGGGATTTTATGATGGCATGCGAAATTTCTGTCTTTTTTTTTTATCTGAATAAATAACTAAACACGTGGCTTTCATTATTAAGTGCGAAGAGTCTGTGAATTCCAAACATATTGGTTTACCGATCACTTCCAAAAACGATAACAGTGCAATCTATATTTCCTTGTTCCCTGAATAGCATACTATCGAACTTCGATTATGACACAAACTTCTGAAGAACTGAAATTTCATTTTGGTGAAGGGGGAAAAGAAGGGGTGTGGGGGGGGGTCTTGAATTCAAAAGTTTTCGCAAATGATATTTCTAGCGATTAAGTTCGAGGAGAGGAATGGTTATCTGGTACTGGGAGGGGCGACTCTAAGTCTGAGCGTTTTATAGGCTAGATTAAATTCCCCTAAAAGTTCTTTTCTTCTTCTTTGCTCGTTATTGGCGGAGATAAAGTGAGCCTCTGCGGTCGGAATTCTGGGGCTCGTAAACTGCGCCCGTGTCCGTAATTTGATGACCGCAAAAGCCCCATCGCGGACGAAGCCCTGGGAGCAATATACTGAGAACCAATAAAGTAGTTTAATTTTTATCTGTTCTCTTTCCTCTTCTACAGAAAAGTAGAGCCTGTTCTTTTATTTATTTACCACCTTGGATCAAAGTTGTATTTGGGATGAGCCAATAGACTCAGTTTTCGAAATGAACTTTTCAGAACTTTTCTTTTAGAACTGCTTGGTTCATATGAAGAAATTGGGGCGCGATGTTTGTTGACATAAGCGGTTTAATTGTTCTCTTTCAGTAGACGGTTATATGACATGTCATGCCTTTCGTTTTGGAAAATAGTTCTTTTCTATTGCTCAGATTTTTAGTAATAACTATCCAACTACAGTCGGCTATCGATTATCCGGTTCGCGACTATCCGGCCGTGTTAAAAAAATTATCCACAATAAAATGAGAAATAACTTATTTTACCAAAGCGTTCTGAGCCGGTACCGCGGAACAGGGCTGAAAGGGAGTCAGTCAACTCTCAAGGACTTCTTCAAAAACTAATAACTTAGTTTTGTCTCTTTCATTGTAGCTCTACCTTTCACATTAATGTAATCATTTAAGGATGGACAGTAAAATAGGTTTAAACTTTTGTAAGAATTAAGCCTACGTTTTACATTAAATGTTTTCTTTATAAGTGAATGTTTCCATGCTATGCAGCGTAGATTAATGGCGAGAGTGTGAGTGAGTAGTAAGTGGTGCCCGGGGGCATTATACTAATTTTTTCATTTCCCTTATCTTATTTAGTTTAAAATAATGAAACAAACGCACTAAATATTTTGTCTCTATTGTGCCGAAACTGGCACCATGGACATCTACACCCCTTTGCCCACCCGTCGCTACGCCATTGGTGTATGTTCTTATGTTCCCTTCAATGAAGTTAGACACAAAATTCAGCTAAAAATGTCCGATATTTTTATTCTTGGACTTCCTTTTCTATCATAATTTTAAGTGTTCAGTACAGTATATAACAAGCATTTATAAAGTACTGGCCTGTACTAAAAGCTCGGAAAATAAGAATGGGTTTTGGTATAAACAGGGTATTTTTAATGGTATGGGCGGAGTAGGAAGTGAATATTTTTAGAACTCCGGTCCTATTAACTTTTTTGTTGTCAGGCCTGCCCGTTCGCCGATTAGGCCGGATGACTGGGAGTCTGCTGTATTTGGTCTATGGGGAGTAATCTCACTGTAATTTGGTAAGAGAAAGAAAGAGAAGACGCACCCACCGATCATATTTATTTTTAGTGGCTTAAAAAAAAGTATTTTTAATACTTTTGCAACGTTTAGAAGACGGTGTAGAAAAAATAATTTGACTCATTTGGTTTAAAATTATCGTTTACTTTCAGAATTGAAATGACTCCCTCCTATACTCTCGCAATTTTTAGCATTTTGTTTTGAATTAAAAAAAAAAAGTTCCAGTTTTGAATAAAACATTCTGAATTGACTCGCTTTTTACTTATAAGTAAATAATTAACATTGAATTTTTTTTGAAAAAGTTTATCTATATTAAATTAAAGAGATCGGGAATGTTCTCACCCTACTTTTTTGTTTACTTCCACAGTATGGCGCGTTTCGGGTCAGTCGAGTATGCATTTTGGAACAATACCTCTTCCCGCTGACTGATATGACACCAGAAAATTGATACTTACCAACAATTTTGGTATAAAGACTACATAAAAACTAACGAATTAAAGAAACGTACTTCTTCCAACCACCTTACCTTTACACTTATGAGCTGATGTTCACATCCACACCAACGTAAACAGTGCCTAAAATTGTTTTTCGGATTTAAGGAGGTCTAAAACAAAATTCATCAAAATCTCGAGATCGAATTTTTTTTTTTTTTGACAATCACAATACTTTCTCTTTGTTTCTTCGTATACGAGAAAGTTTAAAATGTGTTGGAAATATTGATCAGAGGTCGTTGTGCAAAAGTGTGTTATGAAGGTGGCTTATAGCGCTTTGGAAAAATCTCATTAGAAGAGAATCTTCATCTTGCAACTCCATTATTCATCATTATCAGGTGTCATATAAAACAATGTGTTACAATTTTTTTGTGCGTGTCTTAAAGCGTTCTGTGCTTCATATCATCTCTTCATCTATCTTGTTTGTGTTGCAGTCGTATATTGATTTTGATTTATAATAGAAAATCTTCTTTACGAATAAATTTCTTTTCAGTTCATAAATGAAATATTTTTTGTGTCATTTGTGATGGTTTGTAAATATTTGCTTAGCTTTATTTTTAAGTGTTGCAGTAAATTGTCGATAATGTACTATAATTTTTTTTGTAATGAGAATGGTCTTTAAAGAGACAGCATAACACCGAGTGAAAGGGTGCTGGGAATTGGCTTGCGGTGACTTGGCGGTAGAGATGTGGCGTCATGATCGGAGGCTCGCAGGTTCGGAACCTAATTCCATCGAAAATCGCTGTTTACTCGGGCACAGTGGTTCAGATTCTAATCTGCTATTTGATGGCCTTTGTCTACATCAAAATATATTGTTGATCAAACTGACCTTTCAGTTGTTAGAAAAAAAAAAAAAAAACATCAATTTCCTGAGCTACTCCCCCCCCCCCCAAAAAAAAAAAACTAAACCTAGCAATAATTTTAAAAAAATGTTGAGAAAAAATTGCTAAGTGATATTATGATATGATGTAGTAAATTATTTTTTTCAAAATTGCACTTTTGCTTTGTTAAATGAAATTGTTTGAAAATATATATATGTATCTCAAAATTATGTCATTTGCAAACATTAATTAGTTTTTCATATTTTTTTTTCAAATTGCTGTTTTTGTCTTGCTAATAAAATTGTTATAAAATAGGCATGTATGTACGTGTATCAAATTAACATTCTGAATTATTCGAAATTATGTTAGATTTTTACATTTCGCAATTTTTCAGGAATCGCAATTACCTCTGTAAATACTTACTTTTTTAATAATTAAAAACCACGTTTTCCATACATAGAAAAGACCATTTTATCTTAAGTGTTGTCATTCCTATCAAATAGAAAATATTATAGATATTTTGAATCATTTTATTTATATGCCTCCTAAATGCCACTCGCAGTGCTTGATTAAATTTTGCATCAGTCTTTAAAAATTATTAATAGCATAAGCAAAGAAGTAGCTTTTGATGGTTTTTAAAAATCGTTTGGTACTTACGTAATTTTTCAATAAGGCGCGAGATTTAAAAATTGTGCATTAGAACCGATATTTTAGTTTCAATTAAAAATAAAGTTGTAAACGATAAGAGAAATTTCTGCAATTTAAAATTTTATATACCATCAATTCCTACACTTTGACCTATTTATATTTTCTTCTATGTATGCCTATTTGTCCTTATAGACTCTCAATTTGTTATTTTATTAGTTACTAGCCGCCTTCGGCGACCAGCTTGTTCGCCAGCAATATTTCAATAAATCTTGCGTCATTTTATAATCATGGTTCTCTTAACAACGAATTTTAAATTTCAGATTGTGCTAGATGTTTAGTCTATGTTCTTTTTATTGGCCTTGTATCTGTTCATTATTTACACAAATGTCCCTAATGGAGTCAAATAACTGATTATGTCATGCAACATCTAATTGCAAGTTGTTGGTGCCATCTTCACTTTCTTATTCCTCTTGCGAAATATGCATCTGATTTCAACATTAAAATTCTCTAACACATTTTATGGCCAGCGGCATGTTTGCTGAATTAAAACATGCTTTTAAAAGATTGAAAACATAGCAGCCATAGTCATTCAGCTTACTGGATATATTTCTCCATATACCTAACATCTCAGAGAGCTTGGTTTATCGATTGCACAAAAACAAAAAAACTTTTTTAAACAATGAAAACGGGTTGAAATGCGTTGCAACAAAGAAAAGTATTGTTGTAAATTATGCCAAAAATATTTTTAAAAGGTCATTAAAATTAGAAAAAAAAATTGTATACCTTAATTGATATCATTGAAAAGGTAATTTTTTGCACTTTCAGGTGGCGTAAAAATGGTTTCTGTGCTGTAATATTTTCGGAAGTTATTAAGGAAAAACGTCAAAATTTCGCTTAATTTTTAATTAAAATTCTAATTTTAAAAAAATTCCGAGGTGCACATTCCCACCCTTCAAAGAATGTTCGTGCCAAATTTCGTAGCTCTAGGTCTAGCGGTCTGCCCTGTAGAGGACCAACACACGGGCACACACACACTTTCTCCTTTATTATTAGAAGAGATTTAAATTGTTTTCTTTTACTGAATGGGTTATATAAAAAAAAGAATAACCTAACTTTCAAGGTATAAATATATATATATGTGATAAATTAGATTTTTCCCCATTTTTAAAATCAATTCCTTTTCTCACCACTCAAATTCAAAGATAAAAACACTAACTTCGGTGTCGGTCGGGCTTTTGGTTTTTCCATGTTTCTCAAAATCTAATTCCCGTAACTTTAACTATCTGACATCGATCCGATGGTGCGAATAACATCACGAGCCTCTGTAGAATTGCAGAATCAGCAATTTTCTTTAGATTCGCTTTCCAAATGAGGGAAATGACCCCTTTCGATGCTTAAAGCTTTGACCACATTGCCCATTTCTGCCTTGGATCTTTACCGCTGAAATGCGATTTGCGCTCCTTTAAGACGGTCAGGGATTGGGGTCGCGAGAAAATTTTTGTGGCCGCTAAATTCAAAGAAATTTGACAATTAAACCAACGGGAGTGACCTCTCCAAAATTTTCGTGCATACGAATAACACGGGTAGGGTGGAAAAAATACACCACGCGCCGGGAAACGTACGGTAAGGTGGGGAAAACACTCGCTCCAGCGTTCACGGCTTTTTTTTTTTTTATTATTATTCGCGTAGAATGGAGAAAAAAACCGAATAGGTAACTTCAACGCCCTTTTTTTTTTAACCGATTTAAACGAAAATTGGAGACAAATCTACAATTAGGGTTTCAAGTTTACATACATTTCATTTATCTAAGTAATTTTTTAAAGAAGTTATGACGTTCAAAAGTATGCGACCGACAGACGGTCAACCCTTTGTCGGATTTGGCCCAAAATTTTATACGGACCTACATTTCTGATGAAAAAACTGTGTACCAAATTTTATCCATCTAGCTATTTAAGTTTTTGTGTTATAGTGTTCACATGAACGCGGACAGACGGATTTCCCGTTCACGCATTTTGTCCAAAATTTGATCGAAGCCTACAAATGATGTGTCAATATCACTACCAAATTTCATCCCCGTAGCTCTAATAGTTTTTGAGTTATCTTGTTCACAGGCAGACACACAGACAGATATAATTCCAAAATTGTGTTTTTCGAACTCGGGGAGGTCTAAAACCTGGAGATTCGTCAAAATCTCGAGTTTGAATTTTTTGACGATTGCAATACTTTCTCTTTGTATACTTCGTATACGAGGAAGTAAAAAAGTATAGGCTTTCCTTCAAAAAATATGGTTGCGACCCCCTTTCGCACTAAGTAAGGGGGGGGTTAAGTTAACTCATTAAGTTCACTCAATAGTTTAAGCACCACTGACCTAACGTAGCATCTAAGATTATCTTAATTTAGAATCATTTTTCCTTTAGTAACGATATGTGTGAAGACTTCACTAATAAAAATTTATTTTGGTCGGGTTTTTATTTTGTCGGCGCCTTGAACTTTGAATCGAACTTTTTTTCAGAACCTTTCTGAATATATGGTAGTAATATAATGTAGCTGTCTCTTCCTTCTTTCGCTTCTGCCCTCATAGAGTATGGTGCTGGTAATAATGTCCGTAAAACGCTCAAATAAAATACTTTTTTGAATGAAATTGTTAAATCTTCGTCGTTTTGTATGGCATGCTATACTTGAACGAAAGGAAAATAAATGACGAGAAATTCTTTAAATATCTTTTGCTTTTTTATCGCTTATTTCTTAAAATTTCAAAATTAGAATTGAATGTCTTAGTTGTTGAGTGTGAGTAAAATTAGAATTAGAGTAAGTCTCTTGATCTTGTAAAGGCCAAGTGCAGGTGTCTGAGGTTTCAGTGAAGTGTGGGACCGAGTACATTCAGCAATTAAAATTGAATGGAAGGTGTATTATGGCTCAAGTTACAAAAAGAAGTAACAATTTGCAAATTTCGCCGTTATTATTGCACACTTTTATTTGTTTTGTGTTTTTTCTTGTTTCATGTTTGTAATGATGGAATTGTAATCAATTTTCCAATCACTTCCTGATGTGCGAGACTTTTGAAATTTTGTGCACTTCTGTACTCTGGATGACAATAATCTATTTTAATATTTTCAAAAGTTAATTATCAGTGCATCGATTAATTTGATTAAATTTTGAACCAATACGCGGGGCGCTATCTGGTAGTGAATATGAGAAAAATTACTTGCAAGGTTCCATAATATTGATATTAATGAAATGATTTGCAAATTAGAGACTGAAAGGTAAGTAATAAATTTTTTTAAAAACAGGCTTTTATTAATTAAATGAAAGCGTGTTAAAATTTTTTTAATAAATTTTATTATTTTTAACAAAATATTTGGTTTTTCAACCAAAGCGGAATGAAACTCATAATTCAAAGAAAACAGTTCAAACCTGAGGTTTGTCCCTTTAGCTTGGTCTGAGCAAATTTATCCAGTTTTCCGCAGCTCCTTTCTCCCCTTTTCTTTTTCCCTCGAACGGGAGTGTTGTAACAAAAAAGTGATTGAGTTCTTCCGCCGCACGGAATTTATAGCTTCCGACTATCGTGGGTGTTACCGGAAACGTTCGTCATGGCAAACAAAATGCCCGCCGATGAGTGGTTGAGAGTGGCTGCAGGTAGTTATTAGGAAAGTCTTTTTTTGTTCGTGAACGAGTGGAAATACATTATTTAGCGTCGATACGTCTGTATTACATAGGAAAAATTACCCGCCGTTCATTTTTTATATCTTTTTGAGAACACCTCATCCAACGTAAATAAAGGCGTGTTTAATTATTTGTATTCACCATTTGTTCGGATTAGCATTTTCGATATGTTGTCCGAAAAAGGCAGAAGAAAAAAAATCATCCTTAATTTCTCTTATTAATGTGTTCGATGAATGGCACATTTGTAAAATATTCTATATAAAATGTTAAACATAAACAGGGTGTCCGAAAAGCATCTTAAGATTTAAAAAATATATTAAATAAAAACGAATCAAGATATGCACTTAAACGTTTTTTTTTTTTTTTAAATTTCCAATAAAGAAAGTATGAAGTTTTTTCTTTGACAATGTTTAGAACATTTCAGTGTGCGCACCGTTAGTCGCACGCAGTACATCCAGTCGGTAAGAGATTTCCAATCTGGTTTTTATAAACATTGGAGAAATGACACATAGTCATAGATCTGTTGTGTCATTCATAAATTATCGGTCTTGAAGGTGTAAATTGATTTTATGTGGTTCGAAACTGACTTTTACCTGTGTTGCATGTTTAAATTCTATAAATCACTCGCAACTTACGCCATTTCTTGTGGTGATGACGCATTGAAACGAGAACAACAATATCCGTGGCTTGATATTGTTGTTGAAATGTAACGCTGTACATTTCATCATTTGCTTAAATGAAACAAAACAAAACAAAAACACCTCCTTTAACACTCTATTTATTCAATAAAAGAGGGCATGGTGGCCTAGTGGTAAGGTGCCGACCTCTGAGCCGGAGGGTTTCCAGGTTCGAAACCCTATTCCACTGAAGATCCGTCGTGTATTGGGCCTGTTGCACGTTAAATTATACGTAACGGGTCAAACGTCCTCCCGTTGTGTGGTGTGGAAATTAGGAGAGGGGGTGCCAGTTCAGGTGCCGTCCTCGTCCTCTGACCGTGGTTCAAAATTACTAGGTCCGTCCCCAAATAGCCTTCGTGTTGCTTCAAAACGGGACTTTAAAATAACTAAAATAAATTATTGAATAAAAGTACTGGAAGCATATTTTTTGTTATCTTTGTTACTTTATTTTCAGCGATTTCGTAAGAGTTTGGAGATACTTATCGGACAACCTGTGTAATGTTTAATTCATTTATTTGAAATTTTTAGTTGAAATATAGTGTAATTAGTGTAAATATTAGTAATTAGTGTAAATACTAATTGTGTTTAATTTCCATTTAATTTCTTATGCAAATTTGATAATCAGAGTTCCCTCAACAAAGTAATTTTAAACTGACCTGAAAACCTTTCTACGTGGTGTGAAAATATTGTTCGAAACAAAAGATCCCTGGCACGACTATCCTACATGAACGAAGGCATGATACCATCATTGATTAAGTCTTTTCTCGCTTCCACCAGCAATTAAGACATTCACTGCAGACTTTTTCAGTATACTTTTGTGTGTTAATATTGTTGATGTTTTAATTTTTTTTCTCTTCGTTCTTTAAGTCTTCTTTATATTGAGAGGGTTTGTATAACCCTAAACCTTATCTGGTCGGTTCCCTCCCAGTGGATTAATAATAATAATCAAGTAATTTTAAATAAATTGTGATCGATATTTAAGCCGTGTTTTAGTAGCCTTGTGTAAGCGCCAAGCAGCTTTAGTATGAGTCACAAGAGTTTACGTGCCATTGGTGCACGTCCAACGCGATGATCTCTGCATGCGCAAGAAATTATTACGATGTCGAACGTCAACGGATGCAATTGACTTTTAAAAAACCTACATGAACGGTCGACATTTTTTTTAAAACGACGGAATTACGTTTACGGTATTAAATGCTTGTAAATATTGTATATATGCTCTAAATTCTAGTTATTAAAGACATTTTGAAGGTTAATGTCTTCTATATTGTAAAATAAATTGCTACGATCAAGTATCAATAATTTGAACGAACTGACAAAACTCCCAAGTTAGTTTCAACACTTGCACCTGTTCAGTTCATTGTCTATATTCGTCCCCTATGGGGTCTAGTAACTGTCCTCCTCTTCTAACATATAATTGCACGTTGTTGGCGCCAACTTATCTTTATTATAGCTCAAACAAAATATGCAGTTGATTCCAACAGCAAAATGGTGCAAAAGTATTTTGCGTTCAACGGCACGTTACCTGAATTAAAACCTACCGATAAAAATAATTAATTGCTAACCATAATCTTTGAGCTTACCGGATATGATTCCTAATATACTTAATATCTTAGAGTACTTTGTTTACAAATTTCACAAAAAGATTGATTCGAAAAAAGTATAATTCTTTAAATTATTACCAAAGAATATGAAAAATAAGGAGAATCTTCATTCCTTGGCTATAACAAAGGAAGAGAAACACGCAGTAAAATATTTATATAAACAATGAAAACGGTTTGAATTTCATTACACCATTTTGTGAATTGTGCTTAAAATATTTTGTTTAAAAATTAGTTAAAATTAGGAAAAAAATTTGGACGACAACTGCATTGATACATTGAAAAGATAACTTTTAAAATTTTAAGGTGGTGTAAAAATTATTTTTGTGTAATAATATTTTCGAAAATTATCACCAAACAATGCAAATTTTTTTTTTAATTTTTAATTAATTAAAATATCGGAAAAAGTCGCTCCGAAGAGCAACCATCTACCGAATTATATTTGGGCCAAATGTGGTGGCTTTAGGTCCAACCGTCTGTCCTGTAGAGCTCCAAGACACACACAGACAACTTTAGCTTTTATTAGTAATAGAGATTAAGACAATTTTCTTGCGTAGTTATGCTGTATAAACCTTGAAGAATTCGTCCGAATTGCTTTATGTCTAGTTTTTGCTACTCCAAATTCTGTTCCGCTATTCCATGTCCTGACCTATATGTTAAGGGGCTCGGACATAACCTTATATAGCTGTATGCGACCATTTGACTGGCACTATTCCGCGTCATGTGATCTCGATTCCCGACCATTGTGTGGGAGTGACGGGCCTTTCAAAAGAAGAGAAGGACAGAGGGGAATGTTTCAAGTGTCATCTCCCGACTGTTGTGGCGATCTTGATTTCCGTCACCCGACACGGAGCTCATTGTTCTCCAAGCGGATGTCGTCTGGACCTGCGTCACCGCATTTGCAGGGTTTCGATTTCGAACTTTTTTTTTTTACGGACGTTCTTTTAGCGAACTCGCTTCGTATCAGACGCTATGGTATTGCCCTGACTGCGCGAATACGAAATGTCTGTAATTAAAGTTCTGCAGTCTGTGAAAAAAATAAAAAAAACCCGCCAAATTCCTGTTGCAGCTTGATGAGGTTGTAGGAAAGGGGGAAGAAAGAGCACCAAAACAGAGCTTAATTTTTACACTTCTGTTTAACTCGACTTTCGTGCTTGTAAAGATGGAATTTTGCAATAGATCTTTCGCTTACTTTCTGTTGTGCTCCAGTCTGTCTGTTGCGATCTTTCAATTAAAAAGTACTAAATGTTTTAAAACAAAAAATTTAGGGGGTCAAAACAAAAACGTAAAAGTGTGAGGCGCTGATAGAAATACTTTAAGTGAATTGGAATTTTAATCACATTAATGATGTATTTTAATTATTAATGCATGTGTTTCGAATCTTCTTTGTTATAATATGCATTGTGATTTCATTTCCTTGAATTGTTTTCTGCGCATTACGATTTTACATTTCTGCTGAGACCCCTAAATTTTTGATAAAACTTTTTATTCTTTTCAGTTTTTAATTTATAATTATTATTTTTTTCTCAAATTTATTACCAAATGGCGTCACTGATAAAGAATTACAACTTAACTCTGTAAAGGGACATTTTTTTCTAGTAGTGCTTTAGTAAAATGGCTTTGGGATTGAGATTTATTTAAGAAAAGAAATTCATCTAGCGTATTCGATGGCATTAATTTTTGTCAATTAATTTTGCTAATTAATAATTCATTATCAAGTCCAGACGATTCATTTTGTTTTGAGAAAATAAATTGGAACATCTAGGTTTTTACTTCATTGAAAAATTTGGCGATAACTTATGCCAACCTTAAAAAATGGGTTTAAAAATTGATGAAGTTGGTGGTAAGTATACTTGTCACGGCCTTATAAAGGGTTAGTTTAACGAATCGAATAACTGATAACTAAGTTCTGAAAACATTAAGATAGTCAATTGTCTTTGAGAACACGTAAGTGTACAGAACTCCAAAACTCTAGCGCATCTATAAGTGAGTTAGGAATAGTTACAAAATTCCACAATTACAAACATGAAACAAGTAGAGTCAAATAAGAGCACGTAATAACAATATCTGAATTATTTCTTCTCGTAAAACAAACATGATGTGGATTATTGTATTTTAGACAATGTGTCTTCTAATCTTTATAAGCCTGCAAAGAAATAAATCATGCAGAGCTTCTTATCTCTTTCATTGTTTATCCTTTCCAAAATCCGTTACTAAGGTTCATTAAAGTGCGTCTGAATAGCGGTTTAACCTCGTATGACCATTACCGTGTGTCGCATTTCAATAAATTTAGGCTGGGAAAATGTTTCTCTCGTCCGCTCAGTGTAAGAGACAGAGAGCGGTGCAAAAACCGGCTTTACTTTTGAACGAGCACTGGATCGATGCGACATTGACCTCTCGGTGTTACGTCAGTAGCCTATTTTTCGATTCCTTTTGCTTTTACTAGTATGTACTGTTGATGCAGGTCTCGTGAACACCGAACCAGCGGGACTGTTATACCCTCGAATTTCTTTTATACTTTCATATTACGTCATATCATGAAGAGAGTCGAGTAAGCATATTGGAACAGGACCGCTTACCTTTGATCGATTGAGTCCAAAATTTGAAAATAATCTACGGTTGTCGTGCAAATGTCACATACAAAAATTCATTACTCTAGCCTGATGCATTACACACGAAACGACAGATCGACGGATGGTTACCCCTTTGACGGATTTGGTCCAGAATTTGGTATAAAGATCTACATTTTTAGTAATAAGACAATATACCATTTCTCGTATATGAAGCTCATTGCGGTTTTGAGTTACCGCTTTCACAAACTCGGGAACGGAGTGACAGACAGACTTCCTTTGATGGATTTTAGTGTTAAGACCACATACCAAATCTTGTCTTTCTATGTCGCTGCGTTTTTGAAATATGTTCATATATTCCCATGCATCAAAATCTCAAGGTCGAGTTTTTTGTGGCAGTTACAATTTTTTCTTTCTGTATGTCCTATACAAGAAATAAAAAGCGTACCTTGGGGGGGTTGGATAATTTCTCATATCTTGGTGAAACACATATTTTCACTGATAACTGCCCTTAAATCGTTTTCAGATTAGAAAAATAAACTTTCTTGGATGTTTGAACTTCAGTATTTCCAGAATACAAGGAAAATGATTTTTTTTTAAAGAATTGAAAAATATTTATCAATAATCGGCGATTTTTTCAACTAATCCCACTTTGTCTAGCGTAACTAGCCAAGTCCATGAATGTCATTTGTCAAGGACTCGTGACAAATGACGCGATGAGCCGAGGGCTCATGACAAAGGGAAGTGTGACAGCTTCTGTCGGTCAAAGCGACCATGAAGCACCTAAGTATCTATCATTTGAGGTGGAATTCTTACTTAAACTACGCTAAATGGAAGTTAGTTTGCCTTCGTGGGAGGACTTTCAATGGGAACTGGTCCACATTTGTGTTTATCTTGAAGGAAACCCTCCAATAGCCAGACCGACCGCTGCGGGTGGTTCTTTTCCAAAGTGCATATCGGTGTACCAGTTTTCGAATTATGCTCAGGCTGATCATTTTTCAAAAAGCGAGCGCAGCTTTCCGATTGATGTTCCTCAGCCATACGATGCCCTGACCCACTCAGCCACTGATACGTTAACTTGTTGCTTAAAAGACTGATGGCCCCAAAAGTTCATTGTTAATTCTTGCACAGATTATCCTACTTTGACTTTTGTGTCATGACTCTACTTTGCTAGCTTCTCATTATTCAAAATCTTGCAGATGAACACTATAAGGTCTACCAAGTGCGAGGGCACCCTGCTGCACTCATGCTTTTTTAAAAACATTTTAATACTTTAAAGTTGCGGTGTAATACGGTATCATACTTTTAGGAATCAGTGGCGTTGCGAAGGTAAGTGGCGCCCGGGATATAATGTGATTTTTGTGCCCCCACTCGTCATCACAGTGGCTTGGCAAGTGTTAATGGCACCCGGGGCATGGGAATATCTTTACGCCCCCAGAATTAAATTTAATTTTAAAAAGTGACATAAATGCATTAATGTTAACCTCCATGGCATCCTCAAGACTGGAAGAAATCTATTCCCCCTTCCCATCGCTACGCCACTTTTCGGAATATCTAAATTTAAGAAACAGTTCCTTCTGTGCATGAAGGAGTCACTTGGTAGTTTGAATTTAATAATCTTGTTACACTGTATTTTGTTTGAATATAAAATAATTAATTAAAAAAAGTTTTAAAAACACTTTTATTAGTGTAGTAAACATCATAATTTTTTAAAAATTTTAATTTCTTTTTCATCTTGACATCAATTGTTTTTCGTTCTTACTGCCAGGTGGCTCCACTCAAATGAAACTAAAATTTAATTAAAATTATAATTAATGATAATTATGTTTTGGAAATATCAAAATATATTTTCATCGAGACTACTCAACTGAACGAAATTTCAGAACTCTAGTACATCAAAAAATGAATGAAAAATCGATTGCAGAATTCTATCTTTACAAACATGAAACAAATCAAGTTAAATAAAAGTGTATGAAGATGGAAACATTATGTTGATCAGGATTTATTCTTCATTGTCCATAACGGGTTAAAAGATGCTGCTTTCTCCTGAATACTGTAGATTCCATGGTGTTTTTTTTTTTTTAAATGATAATAATTTTGAATAGAATAGAGGCGTTCAGAGCACAAGGGAATCAAGTCAAATTAATAGAGTTGTGTTAAAAATAGATATAAAATTTTTGCGTTATACTTAATTACAGGGTGAAGTTTAGCACTGCTTGAAAACGTCAGAATAATAGAAGCTGCTTTATATAAGATAGCTTTTAAGCTGTGAAGGGTGCTTCAGATAAAATTCTTTATGATGAAATATGTTTACAGTGACCCAAAATGGACTTGATTTCCTTGTACGCTGAAACAGGGGGTAATGGCTGAACGCCCCATATGTTTGTTATCAACTGAAAGTCAGGTCAGGTTATTGACCGAATAATGTAGAAAAATGTACTCTACGGATCAATTAAATGTTAAAATTCTTTAACGTAAATTAGATGCCAAACACCTGTTGTGACTCGGCCATACTGTTAAATTTTACGATGGCGTGCTCTTTTTTCCCTCTTACTAGTATGCACTAAAGTTTCTTACTAGCATCATTTCCAAGCTCAAGTTGATTAAGTGCTCACGCGTTGGTAACTGGGTGCTCGATTCTGATTCGTTAATTGAACTGAAGGTGCTATTTTTACTTTCTCGCATACGAAGTACGCAAAGAGAGGATACTGTAATCGTCAAAAAATTCCACCTCGAGATTTTAATGAATCTCCACTTTTCAGATCTCGTCTACGGGGGGAAAACGCCACTCCCCCATTTCTGGAATAATGTCAGTCTTTGAGCACGATAACTCAAGCGCAACGAGCTACGGGCGTGAAATTTGGTATGTGGCTTTTATACCAAAATGGCAAAGTTCTTCAAGTTTTTGAATGAAACCTGTCAACAAGAAGTCTGTTCGTCCGACCATGTCCACACGAACACGATAACTCAAAAACGCGTATATCTGGATGGATGAAGTGTAGCATATTGTTTTATCATTAGCTTTATTGATCTGTTACAAATATTTAACAAAATCCATCAAAGAGTTCACCGTTTGTCGCTCTGTATATCTGCGTGTATGTGAACACGATAACTCGAAAACATTAAATTTTGGAGCCAATCAGTTGGAAGAAAGACGCCCAAAATCCATACTCGTTTTTTTTCTTCCCACTATACTATGGGTTACAAAATGCGTCAAATTGTATTAATCTATATATATAAAACTCAATGTATGTGTATGTTTGTTCCAACATCACTCCCGCACAACTAAAGGAATGTCCATGAAATTTGGTGCACATGTTCCTCATTAACCCACTTGAAGTATACGAGGGGTAAATAAGCCCTAACACAGTTTCTCAGGGTAGGGCGGGACAAAGTCTCCAAAATGCAGGTAACAAATAGGCCGATTGACTCGCTTGGCGGCTTGGGCGATTTTGATGAAATTTAGTACCAGATTTGGTGCCAAGAAAATATCGCTAAAGGTAGATTTATCGTTACAAACAGTATTGTTATGCACAGATTTCACTGCATTATTTTTGTTTATTTGAAATTTATTTTACGCAGAATGGTAACAAAATCATAGTTGTTAAAATATTATTAAACGAAGAAAAAAGTGAATGAAATAAAAATTTTATGAAGATGAATATATGATCGACTGCCTTACTAATTTATAATTTGAATTGGTAAAATTTAAATACGATTGCTAAGGAGACTGACGAAAGGAAGATAACTGAATTAGGTATGAATTTTCTGATTTACTATATGCTCTAAAGTGATATTAATCTTTATTTTAAGGGAACTGAGATGTTTTGTGTATTATCAAAATGTCGATGTTCCATTTTGTCCTCATAGAATAGGGTACAATTAATCGATTCCAGAAATGAATAATATGCATGGATTCGAAAAATTCCGAAAGCGCATATCTTAAGATTTAAAAATATAATGAAAAAGATTCCTGAAGCTCATAACTTAAGATTTAAAAATGTAATGAAAAGGATACAATATTATAAAATATCTATTATTTTGCAATTAAATATACAGTTTTTGCATTATTTACAAGTTTTAAAAAAATTCGGAGCACATGTATGAAATTGTTTGCATTGTTTAGATATTGAATTTTATATTAAAATTTATCTGTAAGCATTATGCATTTGAGAATTTTTTTTACTTATTTCTGGGAGTAGTATATTTTTAAGATGCTTTTCTTAATGAAAAATATCGTAATTTTTCAGATTTTCAAGTTATATGATATTTAATATTTTAAAATAATTTTTTTGCGAGTGTAATAAGATGAAAATAAGTTCAATGTTCTTATCGAAACTAAATCACGTATTGTGCTGACTTCGGGATGATTTTATATAAAATCGTCCTGAAGTCAGCACAATACACGATTTACTTTCACCTATTTGTGGTCATGTATTTGCAGACAATCGCAGCATAACACATTTTCGATTTTCTAGCAGGAAAACAAATACTTTGAGATACAAGTATGTTTATATTGTTTTATAATGTAAATCTCATATTCTTGTTATATGTATTATATTGTCACACGTTGGCTGCTGATCACGCACTTTGACTCACGCTTTTGTTTCACATTCACTATGTAATTAGATTATCCCTTCTTTACTATAGTTAACCCATTAATTGCGGGTGTGATCTATAAATCGCATATATAACAAAGTACTCGCAGTTTTTTTTTTTTTTTTAATTTTCCTTTTCCTCTCCATCACAAGGTTTTGATAAGAAAATGACCGGGCAACTCCGGGTAATCTGCTAGTATACGATAAAGTCAAGTCTTTTCCGTTGATTATAGACCGTTTTGAGTATCGGACGTACCTGTAAATTGATCAGCTTAACGCTCTTTGGCAATTCCGCCCAGCGTCCTACTTATAGGACAGTTAAATTTCGCTTCCGTGGATAAACAGAATGCATTCCGTTGCTTCGTTTTTGCTTTGTCTATGAAGTAAATAGGTATTACTAATCTTCTAGACAGTTTTCAACAGGAAAATACGACCAGTTATGCTTTAAATTAATTTGGGCGTTAATGGGTTAATTAGGACCTTTTTTGAAAAATTACACGGCTGCACCAATCAATCGAACTCCATATAAAATTAAACAACAAATGATTTTCCTTGAATTTTAAATAAATAATTGAGCAAAAACATAGAAACAAGAAAATTATGCCGAAATTCGTAACTTGCCACTTATTATAGAAAACCATTGATCTAGGGCTTCTTCGATTTTAGGAATCTTTCCATCACGCTATCTTTTGGATGTTCGTTTTCCTGTCTGTAAGGGACATTCTTCACAGAATTTATTTTCTTGTAAGAGACGTGCTATGTTAGGTTTTGATACACCAGTTATCTCGAAGAATATTCGACGGCATGTATCAAACGTCTGGGCTTTTAATTTTCTCCAACAAACCCATTTCTCTTATAAGTCCGGCAAAAAACAAGTGTATTCATATATTATGCACGCGAAAGGTGTAGTGATGATGGTCGACTAAATTTAATGTTGTTTCTTTCCATGGACAACGAAAAACAACCGACAAGCAAGGTCCAATAAAAAAAATTCAGAAACGTAACCTTAGTCCTATAATGATGTCAGTTTAATGCGACTTTAGAATCGGGAGATTTTATTTGGAAAAGCATTTTCTACTGCTCAATTAGGCGTTTAAATTATGCATTAATTTATTAATTTGGTTTTCGATCTTTGAGATTTGCCCCCCCCCCCCCCTTCAAAAAAAAAAAAAAAAATTAAAATAACAAGGCTGCTACAAACAAGAGGAATCGACTATCTCGGTTAGCAAAATTAGATTGAAGATTAGATTTTTATCTTTTACATTTGAATGAACAAGGCCTGTATACATGTATTGAACTTAGATATTTCTATTGATTTTAATTTAATCTCTATATGAGTAATTTTTAAGTAACAAATATTTCAAGATACTGAAATAACAAAGCATATAATTGCGGGTAATCTTTAAGAGAGTAATTTCAGTGCATCAAATATAAAAGAAGTCAATTTCAATTTAAAAGTAATTTTAAACAAAATGGTAAAATATTTACAAAACTTTTAATACAGTCTAAATACTATAATAAAAATCTTACTAATGTTGTTGACTTGTCAGTCAGTTAACCAATTTTAAAAAATTGGAACCACACTGTTCTGCAAGCAAATTGGAAAATATTATGAAAATGGTAAGTATAACGTTCTGATTTAATAATATGTATATGCTTGATTTTAATTTGATTAACTTTGAGTACAAAGCCCTTGTAAATCAAATAAAAGCTGACCAGAAGATTAAACATTTTAACTGACATTAAATTACTCCGAATATATATATATTTATAAAATATCAAGGCGCTCAAAAGTTGAGGGCCGCTAGGCAGTTGTCTTATCTGCCTATATGGTAATCCAACCCTAAGGGTGGTAGAGTACACTATGACAAACATTTTCCTTATAATATGATTTATACAGGGTTCCCACTTATATCCGTGACAACCCCCTTAACTTCTAAACGGTGACAACTTAGGCCATAAAGTTGGTGTCGACGTGTAGTAAAAAGGCTATGCGCTACTCGATGAGACAACTTACAACGCCATCTATCGGCAAATTTTGGAATTAGCAGTCCTATCTCGTAAACGGTGAAAGATACGAGAAAAAAATCCATTAGAAAGTTGTAGAGCACTCTTGATTTAGTACGAAAAGATACCTTGCGCATATTAATACTCAAAATAGAATGCAAAAAATGAACATTTGTTTGGTCACGTTTTCGAAAATTATCATGTCATAAAGAGTGGAAGAAAGAAACTGAGACACGCCCCTGTCTTCTGGATCATTTATTTATATTGCTCAAAATGCTCTTCGTTAGCCACTATACACATTTGCACTCTGGACTGGATTTCTCGCTGCACATTGTGCAACATGGCAGGTATTATGGAGGCACAAGCATCAGTAATGCGTCATCGAAGATCCTGCAATGTTGGTGGAGGGGTCACATATACCTGCCTTTTATGTGTCTCCATAATAAGAAGTCCAATGGGATCAAGTCAGGTGAGCGCGGGGGCCACTCTACGAAACCACCATACCCAATGACTTGATTCTGGAGTGTCTCCATTAGGTACTGCTTAACGTTTGAAATCTTATGCGGAGGGGTGCCGTCATGTTGGAACCATACATTTCGGAGTTGGTGCAATGGTAGATTCTCAACAAAGTCGGTTATTACATCCTGCAGAAGCTCCAAGTGCCATTGTCCCATTAACGTTCCCTCGTAAAATACTGGTCCAATGAGCCTGTCATTAAAAATTCCGCACCAACCATTAATCGACCAGCGTAGTTGATGTCGAACTTCGACAGCATATCTCGGATTTTCCAGCGACCAGGTATGAACGTTCTGTCTATTAAACATTCCGTTACGTGAAAAACTTGCCTCATCTGTCCATATTATGTCTGCCAGGAATGTTGGGTGGTCCTCTAAGTTATTCATCACAAAGTTGCACCACGTGTAATGTCTCTTAGCATCTCTTGGCAGCAATCCCTGCACAGGTGTGGATCGATATGGATGAGCACCTGATTCATTCAGGATTGTCCGAACGGAGCTTTTTGAGATGCCACAATTTTCACTGATCATTTTTGTGCTGCTCTGAGGATGGGCGAGAGTGTATGCTAGCACATCTTCAGGTTGCACTTTGCGTCCTACATTACAAGGTCTACAAACTCGAGGTCGGCTGGTCTGCCTTAAACGTTTTACAACTTTTAAGATGGTCTGCCGTTTAGGATGTGGGCATTCGGGAAAACTTTCACGATACAGCCTTGCAGCTGATTTTGCCTTACACCCACATTCACCGTAAATTAACATAATCTCGCAATACTTGTTAATGCCAAATTTTGCCATAACCCTCAGCTTTAACGTACAAGCCAGCTTAAACACCCTTTTTATAGTAGTAATCTCTGGTGAATAGGTATGACGTTCCATCCTCATTTGCATAACACATGAAAATTCATGTGATTTTTATACCAGGCATGCTTGAGTTGAGCTGTGTATTTGGAGAGACAATTTTGCAAGATCAGCAGAAAGTTTTCAGGGTTTGTAAAGACATTCAGTAAAACACGCAACCAGTGGGGACATAATCATGGTCCTCATGAATGCAAATCCCGTGCGTTTCCCCTGTGCCTCGACACAGGCTATTTAGTCTGTAAGGTGGTCTTTTCTCGCTTCGCTCACGTTTCACAACGCTATAGTGTTGAAAATCACAATCAAACAAGTGTTCATTTTTTACATTCTGTTTTGAGTATTAATGTGCACAAGGTATCTTTTCGTACTAAATCAAGAGTGCTCTACAACTTTGTAATTGGCTTTTTTCTCGTATCTTTCACCATTTACGAGATATGACCGCTAATTCCAAAATTTGCTGATAGATGGCATTGTAAGTTGTCTCATCGAGTAGCGCATAGCCTTTTTACTATACCTAGACACCAACTTTATGGCCTAAGCTGTGACCATTTAGAAGTTAAGGGGGTGTAACGGATTTAAGTGGGAACCCTGTATATGATTCCTTATAGTATGGTTATAAGTTATCCTTTGAGGTATACAAATTCAAGAAATAGACATAAAAGGAAACTTAAATTTTCTAACAGCGTTGTTGACAAATGTTTCTTCATAACAAGGTTCACATTATTAATCAAAAGTGTATCCGTCTTGGAAGCATCAATGGAATCTTGTATATTTTTGGACGGATTCTGTTGAGGACTGGCTGCATGTTTATGAGAAATACCTGAAATCTTTGAAATTGTAATCATTTTACTTATTTGCTTCTGAGTTCTTTAAAAATTAGTAATAACATGTAGAAAAAAATTGCTTTCAGTGGTTTTTAAAAATTTTTTGGTGCATTTGATATTCTCATTTTATTTAACAGTGAAGTTGCAGATGATAAAAGGATTTTTCATATTATAATATTTTATATGAAAGTATTCTGTTTATAAAAATATTCTTAATAGCACTAATATTAATTCTCTCATGTTTTATGTTCACACCACGTGGCCATCAACTGCTAATTTGTAATGTGATAACTACAACCTTTGTTGTGCTATAAGTATTATCAGTTCTTCAAATTTTGCTCACAAATACTGAAGCATGGGGAAGGTTTTGTGACAATTACTTAACTAGTTAAATTTTAATTAATAAAGAAACTTGAAAAAATTTTCATTCCGATGAGTGCTGCATGTATCGGCTAATAAATAATAAATAAATCCATTATCTGTTTCAGGTGATTGCTTTCATCTGTGGCCTGATTGTCATCTTGTTAATGATACTCTGTTTGGCATCATCTAATTGGTTAACTGCGGAAAAATTCCGGCAAGGTTTATGGGAGCAGTGTATAGACCATGGTGCCATACAGCCTCTACCTTTTGAGCTTCCGTACAAGCCTGGATGTTATCCAGCCAGACCAGTTCGTAAGTGATGTTTTTTGTTTTTGTTTTAAATTCAAGGCATTCAGTATCTGGATTCAATGAGTGCAGGATCACAGAGCCCAAAAGATGTAATGTTCTGATAAATTATAGGGCCATAGTGGCAGAATCTGGGCTTTAGATTCAGGAATCTGTGTGTTCAAGATGAAATTTAAATGAAGATCCTCCATGTATGGAGACTTGGCACACCTTAAATCTGTTATGGGTCAAACTTCTCCCCCTTGTGTAGTATGTGGTATGGAAGTTTAAAAAGAAGAATCAAAAATTGTTTCTGTTATCTGACCGTGATTCAAAATTGCAAGGTCCATTCCTAAAGTAGCCTTAGTGTGTAGCTTCAAAACCAGGCATTAATCAAATAATAAATTTAGTAAAAACAGCTTTTTAAAACACTTTTTTAGTGTACTAAAAAGGAGAAATCCTTTGTAATTTAATTATTTTATACTTTTCAGGCTTTAGTTTATAATTCATTATTTATAAATATGGAATGTTGTAATCATTTTCTTTTTTATCAAATTCACTACCAGGTGACGCCACACCTATGGAATCAAGATTTAATTAAATTAATTAGTTAACTGATATTTCAGTTCTGAAAATATTAAAATAGTGTATTGTCATCACCACACAAGTGTACAGGATTTTAAAACTCTTAACACATCAGGAAATGAGATAAAAATTGATTACAAAATTCCATTTTCACAAACATGAATCAAATGAAGTTAAATAAAAGGAAATGTCCTTATGAAAATAATGGAAGAATGGAATCATTTTCTCTAAAAGCTTGTCAATAGATTGCATTTATAGTTTTCTCAATTATGATCTTTGATGATTATATGGCTCCTTTTAGAGAAACTTTACTTTTATTTTGTCATAATTGGTTAAATTCAAAATTTAGCTAAAATTGTACACTTTTTTCATTGCTTGTGTATGCTAAGTTTATTGATATTTTTCTTAGTGTTTGTTTATTTTTTAATTCCATTTTTTTACACAAGGTGACATCAATGAGGTTTCAGAGAAATTATTATAATTTGGTTATTACTGTTGGTTTTAAGCTTGTCCCTAAAAAGTTAACATTTTTATAGCTATTTAGTCCCTTTTCTTGTGTGTTTTATATAATTTTTACTAAGCATACAGAAATAAGTTATTCACTCTTATATTCTTAAATATTAAATGTGATACAAGGGTCTTGCACTTTTTAGAAGCTCATTAATTTCGTATTTGCATATTATGACTGAAATAGACTCCTTGTACTGTTTGTTCACATTAAATAAGTGGAGGAATAAAGCAATTGAAGATAAATTTCTTAATAGCAGTTTTTAAAAATACACTTTTATTAGTGTAGTAAAAAGATATTTTTTATTTAAATTTTGTCCTCTCTCTTCCACTATTAATTTATAATTCATTACTATAAATATTACAGAATCTTGAAATAATTTTTTTTTTCAAATTTATTTTCAGATAGCGATTTTTGTATGGAATTGATTAATTAATTAATTACTGATGATTAAGTTCTAAAAATATTAAAATAGTGTATTATCATTGAGAACACACAAGTGTACAAAATTTCAAAACTCTAGGCCATCAGGAAGTAAATGTAAAATCGATTAACAAAATTCCTTCTTTACAAACATGAAACTAGTTAAGTTTAATAAAATTGTATAAAAAATTTTCCTTGCAGCTTATATCCAGTGGGCTGCAGCTCTGTGTGTTATTACGCTGCTCTTGGACATCGCTGCTACTGTGATGACTGGAATGGGTCTCTGCAGCAAAGACCCAACACGAAAATACACTCTCTACAGATTTGCTCTGTATGTCATGGTGGGGGCATGTAAGTATTCTGTTGGCAAAGATGTCTCTTGTTTTTCTGTTGCAAATTTGAAAAAAAATTGAAATTATTTTCTTACATTTGAAGTGTGAGAAGAGAATTTATTGTAATCATTAAGGGGAAAAAAAATTGACCTTGAGATTTGGATGAATCTGCATGTTTTAGACCACCTCCCTTAGTCCCCCTACCAAAAAAAGACCACTTGCCCCATTTTTAAAATTATATCTGTGTGTTTGTCTGTTAACATGATAACTCAAAAATGGAGTGAGCTATAGGATGAAATTTGGTATCTGATCTTTTATTTATGAAATTGTTGATTTTTCTGCAAAATTTTGGATGATATTGACCAATGGTAAGTCGATCAGTCGCTCAGTTCGAATGCATTTGACATGACTCAGAAACCCACTGAGTTTGATGGGTGACATTTAGCATATGGTTTTGTTGCCAGAATAGTAGATCTTTGTCAACTTTTAGACCAAATACATCTGCTAATTGTCAGTCTGTCTATTCGTGTGCATGTGACTGCAATAACTCAAAAATGCAATGAGCTATTATATACAGGGTGTCCACTCTTGTCATGGTCCAATAGCTTATTTTTAAATCGTTAGAGATGGGTGTATAGTTCCTATTGGAAAAATGCTTTAAATGAAGGGAAGAATTATATTTTATGTTTTTTGAGTCAAATATATTTCTGATAAAGTTACGAATTCTAATACTTTATATACAGTCCCTCAGTCCTCTCAGTTATATTTAGTAAAATATTTTTCACACACTATCATTTTAAACAAAAAAAGTTCCACTCTTATGCGACTAAAACTGACCGAGTTATAGATCTTTGAATATCGCTGGCTAAGATTACTTTACTCCATTTCAATAGCTGCCTCGAAGATGATCCACCAATCAATGTGCAACACTTGCTCAACAAGGCCGCTGATTGGTTTAAAATTATGAAATTCAAAGCTCCATAACTTGGTCAGTTTAATCACAGAAGAGTGGAACTTTTTTTTATTTAAGATGTTAGTGTGTGAAGAATATTTTACTAAATATGAGGATAGAACTGGGAGCCATATAAAAAAATTAGAATTCTTACCTTTATCAGAAATATATTTCTTGACTCAAAAAACATAAAATATACTTCTTCCCTTCATTTAAATCATTTTTCCAATTGAAACTATTTTTCTATCTCTAACAGTTTAGAAATTAACTATTGGACCACGATAAGAGTGACACCCTGTATATAGTCTTGATATCAAAATTGCAGATCTGTATTAAATTTTAGACTTAGTCAGACAATGGGAAGAGGTCCAAAATGTGTGTTGAATTCTCTTCAGTATACAATTAAGATTAACACAAAAATGTCGCATAGTGTAAAACTGTACAAGAAAGTCGAGGTGAGAACAGTGTCATTGGTTGTATGATCAAATACAGAAAATAGTAGAAAAGTTTATGAAACATTAAAATTCTTTAGCAGTGATGGGAAGATATAAAGAATAATCCTTAATAATATAATAAATGCGAAAGTGTGTCTGACTGTCTGTTTGTTAAGCTTTCACGACCAAACTACCAAACCGATTTGGATGAAAATTTTTAGCTTGAAACCCAAGAACGGACATAGAATAGGTGAAATAACGTTAAATTAATTATTTTTGACTACAGACAACAATTAAATAATTAGCAAAGCCCATTGACTCAGCGATTCTCGATGAAGCTTATTTTATTTTTCAATCAACTGTCACATGATCCTTCAGGAATGCGAAAACATGTGGAATAAATTATTTTTAAAATCAGCTATCACGTGATCCTTTTTTCCGCTGTAACTTCGGAACAAATTGTCCGATAAACATTATTTTTATACCATCTTAAAGTCCAAAATTTTACCTTTTCAGTGATACCAATTTTATTTCTGTAACATGTTTCCTTCAATTTTTATTCATTTTTTAAAGTTTAATAATTTTTTACGTGCAGATGATTTTGAAATAACGCAAATTTATAGCTACTCCGTTGCTAGGAAACGGTTAGACTTTGAATTTATTTATCTTTATATCTGAAAATTTTGCTTATGTTTATAAATATCTATAAAATAAGGCAGAACTTACATGTATTTGTCTGTCTGTCGGTCGGTCACAAGAACTCCTCCTAAACGGTGAACGGTAGCGACATGAAATTTGCACAGGACAGTCTAGATCATATTTCTAGGTGGTCAAAGGTGCTATTTTTAGCTTTCAGAATTAATTAGTTCTTAAGATATTTAATTAAATAACGAAAATTAGCTGCTTTTAAGCCTAATGCTTAGAAGTTTTTTACCAATAACTTCTGAAATATTTGTTACACAACAATTATTTTTATGCCATTTTAAAGACCAGAAAATGATCTTTCTAATGCTATTAATTCCATTGCGATGAAATGTTTTCTCTTATTGTTATTAAGGTTTAAAAATATTTTTGTAACGTAATTTCTAACAATACTTTTTATTCTTATAGAAATATAAATTCAAGCCAAATTACTGTTTCGCACGCAGGCTTTTGCCAGTGTTAAAGTTAATATAAGAAAATATTGCTTTCTTTGACCATAAACAACAAAGGAGACTTTACACTTCCGGTTTCCTGTTGTGGTAGCATTTACAGCTTTTAATGCGGTTACTCAGTGATCCAATGACGTTAGTGAATTATTCTCTCGATGTTTTGTTTAATTTTCACAGTGAGATATTACAGAATATCCTTCTGTAGATACGGTAATGGGCATTAACAAGGAACATCATATTCCGTAGAGCTCTTCAAGATCTTAGAATTGTCAGGGGCACCTTCCGACAAGCCGAGATTGAAAGTCGGTGTGCCAGTACTACTAATACGTAACCTCGATATACCAAGACTGCGCAATGGCACACGGTTACAAATTACACACCTAGGTCCAAACGTCGTGAATTACGTCAGTTTGTCCTTGAGCCGGTAAGAGAGCAAAATCGTTACGCATCTCTTTGAAATTCTTTACCTAGATATTTTTCAATCACTATAATGAAAAACCTTCTGGTAGTCATTGGATTCTGTGTAACAATAGGTTCGAATTTTTTTAGCCGCGCGGGGGAAGGTGAAACGCACCTTTTGGAGGAAGTATACGAGAAAGTTTAGGGGAGAACACTCCCGCTGGTTAGTTCCAATTTTTCGTAATTCGAGTTGTTGGATAAATCAAATTTTTATTGTGTTCCTGCCAGATTTGAATTAGCCAAGTTCCACTGTATCATTTATTTTAGCTTTCATCTTTTTTCTTGTCTTAATCATGTAAATGTGTGTGGATTAAAAAATTAATATGATTTTCTTTTCATTGTAGTACTCTCTGTGCTGATTGCCCTGGTGATATACCCTGCCTGCTTTGCTTCAGAAATCGAGCGCAGCAACAGGTCTGTGTGGGAATTCGGTTGGGCCTATGGCGTGGCCTGGGGTTGTGCCATTTTTCTCTTTGGTGCCATACTGCTTTTGCTCTGTGACAAAGAAACAGAAGAGATCTATTATAAGGAACGAACCATTACTCACGAAAACGGTGACTCAAAAGCATAGAAGTGACTGTGCAAGCAATCTGTACATAGGAAGTGCATGTCTGGGGTTGCCAATGATGAATGATTTTATATTTTTCTCTATAACAATTGTAGAAGCCTCATTCCGTTTTTAACTGGAAATTTTCTGTATACTTTTTACGGAAAAAACATTTTTGAAAAAAAAAAAGCACGCAGTTTTTAAAAACATTCTAGTTCATGAAGTTGGAGATATTTTTTTTCAAAATGAAAAGCATTTGGAATTTTTAAATCTTAATTTGTGTAATATAAATCTTAAAGGTTCTGATTTTAAAGCTATGTGTATTTATACATCTTTTAGTCTTGTCTATCTGCAAATACTATATTGTCATATGGAAGTATAAGAAAATGAATAATGGATATCTTTGCTTATTTATTTGGGTTGATATGATTAAAAATATAATTAATCATTTAGTAGTTATTATTTAAAATTATCTCTTATATGGTATTAGATTTTTGCTGTTTCCAAACTCAAAGTGTGCAGTGTTATATATCCAAGAATTCATTCATTAACTTAATCGTCAAATCCTGATCCAATTTGAAAAAAAAAAAAAAAATATTGGTTAGGCTCTGCTAATTTAATTTTCTGACTTAATTCTGCTACAATTGCAAATATTTGAGAAAACAATTGAATAAAATTAGAACTACGAAAATGTGATTTTTATGAATATTTTTAGACCATTGTTTATTCTTAAATCAGTATGTGTAGCTTCTTTTTGTTTAATGGTGCTGCTGATTTTAAGTGATGAAAATTCTCCTTCCAATTGAACCAATTGGTTTTGAACTTTTTTTAGTAACACTATTTTAGGTCTGTGTCCGACAGTGGCATGGTAAGGTTAAGTGGTGTCCAGGGCATGACATTCTTCTTTTCGCCCCATCATTATTTTTTTATTTTGAAAATATACGTATGCATATCAATAATTTGCGATTGTGGCCCCCTCAAATTGGTATATACAGTAAAACTTGAATTCAAATTAAAACTGTTTGAATTAGACATTTTCTGGTTCCATTATCTATACTGTGTAAAAAGAAGAGAATTTGAATTTAATTTGGTTAACTCAAAGTCAGAATTAAAAATTGCAATTGTTTTTATTTCTTTAACTCTTTTTGTTAATTAAATATTTCTGTATCTTTTGCCATCAGCAATTGTTTGTGAATAATCTTTTAAAGCCCTTAATTCACTTAGGACTGTATTGCAGTACAATGTATTCAATAGATAAAAAACAAAATTTTTTCCATTTTTTATAAAAACTTTGAACACGTTAGCTGCAAATGGTACTGTTTATTTTGAAGTTCTATTGTACAATTTTTGTATTCAAAATACTGTTTATTTATTGAAATTCATAGCTTTTAAAAAATTATTATTTTAAAAATATTATAAATTTTTAATTATAAATATTATTACTTTATTTGTTAAAACCGCTAATTTTGAAAAATAAAGTTTTATTGCTATTTTTATCATAGAAATAATTTTTCTCTTGCTGTATTTATTTTTAGACCCACTCTTCTTTATTAGAATTTTTGGATCAATTGAATTTTTAATGTAATCCAATCAGCTTCGAATTAGCAAGGGTCAACTATAATATAAGGGCACCGTAAATATCTCCTTTACCCCTATGTCACTTCACCACTGACACAGGAAGTATATTTAATAGTTTTAATATCTCTTCTCCTAAACCACCTTTGAAAAGTTTTGATCATTGTGATTGGCAACCCCATTTCTCGTCGAGAAACTTTACATCATCCATCCAAGGCTGCAGCCTGTCCACTCTCACTGTTGTTTGGACCTCTCTCCTGAACTGATCTGTTTGCAGCTTCTCTCACCCAAACTCTTCAACGAAGGCAACAACCTATGAAGTGAAAGCAAAAGTATGTTGCCTTTCTGAAAGCTATAAAACAACTGTGTTAATTAACTGAAAAGAAAATTTTTAAATATTCTTTAATGCAATTCTTCCATGAAGAATGAAAAGTGAAATGAAAAAAAATTCTTGCTCTGTGTTGTGGATGAGCTACAAAAATTGAGAATTTTTATTCACAGTTGTATAACTAATGGTATAAATTTATTGGCAACTTTTGTAAACTATACTGGAATCTTGTTTTAATGATAATACTGTTATTTTTTTGTTATGTTTTGAAATTATTGATTTTTATTTGGTTATCCTCCGAGTTATGTAAGTAATGTGTTCTGCAAACATTTACGTTGCTTGAATTTTATGTAGGCAAACCCTGAAAGTGTGAATATTTATTGCATATGAGCTAAATTGCATGAAATATTTCAATTCAAGTGGGTGAATTTGGTTGCTTTTTGAGAGAATGTCAAATTGTCAATTCATTACATGTTAATCTGTTTATCATTTAATAGGGTAGTCTGTCTACAAAAACTGTATTTCTTATTCAGAAATAACTTGTGGATTTAGAACATGGTGTAGAATCACTGATTACATTTTCTCCAAAGACACCAAAGGGAATATATACAGCTTGAATAAATACAGTAAGTTAAAGTAAAATAAATTGTGACTGAAGCATAAAAATATTAATGTTTATTTTACAATTTTATGAGAACATATATAAAAATAAACTGTACTCGCACACAGATATATATATATATATATACATACATATCCCTTAAAACTTGGCTTGTGTGTTTAAAAAGGCTTTCACTTGCCTTCTATTGTTATCAGTGTATATGAGATTTAGGACATAACTTTGGATTTATGCAAGTTGTGTATTATGTAACTTGGGGGATAACTGTTATTATTTTATGTTAAATAAGAGTGTTGTATTTCAAATTATTATAAACCTGCAATTCATTGTTCATGATCTATATTATATACTTTTCTGATTGACTATGTTGCAAGCATAATTTTTATTTTAATCTTTTGCTATATTGTATTTAATAATGTAATAACAGAATTTTTTATTGTTTTTTGGATTCTCAAGAAATTTAAAATTTATTGCTGATTTAAATCGGTGTCTTGATCCCAAAAATCTTCTGAAATAGACTTATATTGTTAAACAACATTGGGCATTATTTGATATTCTGAGCCACAAGTGATTTCATGGTTTCAGTTTTCACCAGAGAAATTGTTTCCTATTTTCTGACCTTAGCCTTTTCAAACCTAATGGGCCATAATTATTTCGATATATAGTGTAATTTTTTTATAATCAGTCCTGAAAAGGTTAAATCTATTTGAAAATCTGAAAAGTATTTTGAGAAATAATTTTTAACATGATTATTGTGATAACCATTTAGTAATTTTTTTTTTCACAATTGGTGTTATGAAAACAAAATGGTTTTTGAAATCAATACCTTAAATTTTATGTTCTAAGCTTTATGAATTCTGGCTGAAATTTAAGAGGGGGAGGGATTTAAAATGTGTATTTGTGGGTATTTTTCATATTTTCTCCTCTAATATGGCTCCTTTTAAATTACTAAATGTTTGATGACATTTGACAAGATTGTTTCTTTTTGAAATTTGACCACATGGGGGTGGGGATTTTAGTATCTATATTTAATAAAGCTAAATCAAGGTATATAAAGTCAGATAAATTGATAAATTATTTTACATTTGAGTGTTATTGTACAAGATATTGACTTGAAATTCTTTTCTATTGTGACAGATTGTCAGGATTTGGTTTTTGCAGTATTTTAGGGGAGTGGGAATCGAAGCAAAAGTTCAGAATTTGGGACTGCTTCTGTTCTCAGCTATAATATTTGGTGCCTTCTACATGAAAAATGCAAAGTGTTTCACATTTTGAGCACTTATTGTTTTTTTAAAATTTGTGTGACTTTGCCCTTCCCAGAGACGAAACTAGATTACATAGTGCTCAGGTCAACAAATCTGTTTAGTGTTTACTGAAAAAAGGGAAATGCAATCTGTAGATTTGGCACCTGGAGCAGATGCTTCCTTCTAGTTTCGTCTCTGGCTGTTTTCAATAATGATATCTCATTTAGTGCTATTTCTTAAAACATGAAAGTCCTGTCACCCACTTTAGAGCTGTTAGGTTGTTGTGAATTGAGCTTTGATATTACGATGCGATTGCAAAAAAAATTCTTGTGCGGAAAGCTAAAAAATGTACATAATGTCAGTGCATAGGGATTGAAGAAGATGATTAATTGCCTCATTTAAATCTGTATGTACTAAAGTTTAATCATTTATAACATTTTCAGATATGTGAGCAGAAAAAGAAATGTGTGTTAGGGCTGTTAGAATAGTAAATGCTGCCTCTTCAAATTTTGGTGTGAGTCTGAAAATTAATCTGGCAGCCTGCATATACAGTGGACTCTCTATAGTATAAGCTGCAAAAAGTTTCCCTGTCAAAGAAGTCCCGAGTTATTACAAAATTCGTTTGCTTCTTAATTTTTTACGATTTCAAAAACCTGGGGAAAAAAAGGTTCATTGCACAGTGCTTATGCATAATTTTACATAGACACATAATTTTAAACAAATGTAACAGATTCATTTTATTTGAAAAATGCTTTAGACTTATTACATTTGAATATTACATGTCAATGATTATCATTTATTAAAAAAAACTTAGAGCCATAGATGTAATTTTTTTTTCTAAAGATTCGGTGCATTGAAAATAATGTGTGTTTCCTCCCTGTAATAAACAAACAATATAAAATAGCTCACTGAATTTTCTGTATATTTGAAAGGAATATATGTATCAACATTAACCTGTTAACGCCTGAATTAATTCTACTGAATATATTTTCATGACTATCTCAAATCTAAGTTATTATGGACTATTTAGAGTAATAAATGTGAAATTCAAGCAATTGCTTTGATAGTTTTGAAATTATAGTCCGTCCTCATTTGAGGATGCTGGGCGTTCCAGCGATAAAAAGTTAGTCTTGTTAGTGAAATCAACAAGCTTTGATACAGCATATAAAAATTGTAATAAAGGCCTAATCACAGCATTTTTTGAATTTTTAGACAAATTTGATTTAAATGATATATTGTTTTTAAAAAATATTTATCAAAAATATAAATGAAATTTTGTATTTTTACTAATAAAATTTTTAGTTTTTCTAATAATAACGATAGATATACTGGACAAAGTTTTAAAAAACGTACATAACACGTTAATACATAAAATGCTTTAAAATACATAACATCATGAAATGCATTTAAATACACAACATTATCATCCCTAGGTAAAGAGTAATCTGGAATATTTTTTACTTCAGCAGCATATGTAAGCTTTTCATATAAAATAAGGTCATATACTTCCCGAGTGAAATTTTTTAAAAACATTTCTGTTAAACTGGCACATTTCATTTATAAGATTTCCGAAATTTTACTTATCCTTATTTGTTCATTGAGTTTGGAATATCCAGGATCAACATTTAACCAATTTATTTTTGTATTTTATTTCTGATGGAGGTGGTCCCGCATAACCTTCATTGATAGTGATAATATTCATTAATTTATCAGAAAATTCGATTTCTGCTTTTTCTGCTATATCGGACACTGCAAGTATAGTTGTAAGTTAATCATCAAAATATTTTTAATCGGTTAACTTGTCAACGATGGGTGGAATTTCTATAATATCCATTTCAATTTATTATGAAAAGAAATATTCTCGAACTTCATCTTTCCTAAGAAACTTACGAGACATGGTTATTACACTATAATTTCCTAAAAATAAGATAAAACACAAGTATTTGCTTTGGAAGAGTTGAACAAGTTTTTTATTCAATCATTATGCACAACGCGCAAAGAAATGAATAATCCTGAAAAGTTGAATAAAAGTTAGCTGCAACGCCCAGCATCCTCAATTGAGGACAGCATTAAATAACGTCATATATGAAAAGGAAAATTTCAAAAATACAAAATAATTTACTACCAAATGTTTATGTAATACTTTAAAATAAAGTATTATAATAGGTGTAATTACTCATATTGCTTTTAGTTGATGCAGCTGCACGAAAACCAAATTCACCTGCAAGGCTTGAAAAGTTGCAAAATGGTGATGTAAATCATGAAATTATAAACAGTAGCAGCTGCATAAAAATTTGTAGGAATGCTCATCTACCTTTGTTAAAAATAAAAAATCTTTTCAAGAAATCAAAAAGATTCTACACACTGTTTTATTCACTGTCCTCAAATGAGGATTCTGGGCATTAATGGGTTAAATTAATCATATATCTGAATTAAAGAAAATTGTTGAATCCCATTTTAGAAATAATAAGCAACTTATAATCAATTTAAATCTGTCTGATATGCTTTTTTTTTCTTGGTCTCCTAACAAGTTTTGAATTTCACACATTTAATTATATTTCTTATCTGAAATTTTCTCTTTACTTTCTTCTATCTGGGGTCTTCCCATTGACGTGACTGACAAGTTTCAAAAGGGGATGTCTACTTGTGTGTTGTCCTCGCCACCTATTGAAAACTATGAAATCCACCCCCAAATATCCCTCGTGTAGCTTCAAAATGTCATCTTAATTTAATTCAACTAAACTGACCATCTCTCTGTAGATGTACTTGTAGAACTTACCAAGTTACAATTTCTACCATTATTTAGCATTCATTCAAAATAAAGGAAATCTTGTAGGCATTTGCTTACAATAAATTTACTTTTTTTTATTCATTCTAAAATTCATAAAATTTTATCATCAAATAATAATAAGTTTTATTCCATACAGTATATATATCTCTAATTTTGTAAATATTTTTATGCTTATTTTCATTTGAACCCATTCGGGTGGTGATCTCTTAGTAAAAATATATTTCTAATATCTAATAAAAAACAACAAATGGTAGTAGCATGATTTCTATTTTTTTCCTCTTATGGTATGTATCAATTAACATCCTTTTCATGAAGAAAAATAAATTATTTGTGGCTTTGAAAGGTTTAATACTTTTATTTGAAGAAGTTTATACTACAGAGAGTCTTTTACTGTCTTTCTATCCATGAATTTATAATAACTGTTCCTGAAATTCTGGCCCACTTGCTCACCACTGACTAATATTGTAATTATCCCATAGTAGTGTACTAGAATCAACTGCCTGTCTAGTACAGATGCACCAGTAGAGCACTTTTTTTTCCGAGAAGCGATAAATATAATCCCTCCAATTATATAGTAGTCCTATATTTTTATTTTGTAAAATTATATGTTGTAAATAACTAGTTGTTGATTGAGTCCCAAATAATATAATGTAGAAGTGTGTGTAAATAAATAAAAAGTTCACTGATGAACATAGGTTTATTCAGTCATAGCTTTAGGGTTCCTAACAAAGGTGGTGAAGTTTCTATAAAAAATACCCTTTAATGAAATAATGTTCTGTTATTGGGCCCAATTGTCGCCAAGCTTGAATGCTGGCACTACTTTCTTTTTGAGCAAAGAAGTTGAATGTTGGCACTAAGACTTGGTAGGTTTTAAGTGGGGATTCACTAATAGAATTTTACCTCAAATGATATAAATACTCTCTAAAGAATATGAATATTTTATAGTGTCAGTACAAATGTAACTTCAATATGGCTTTAAAAAGATCAGATTTATTCAATGAAACATATCTGGTTAATTTTTCAAATGTAAATTTTTATAATACGCTATAAGGATTGTAAAAGTTGGATTGAAATCAGTTTTTTAAAATACAATTTAGTTATTATTAATCCTCTCATGTATGGGTTTTTATTTTTTTCTTATTATGATATTAAAATATATACCAATGAATCATGTGGTATTATTATGGGCTTATCTATTTAAAAAATATATCCTATTTTGCATTAATGGTGACAAACTACATACATTCTTATAGTTGCCAACAGCACATAAAACATGTGCACTGACCTAAGTGCCATCCTGTAGATTTTGAGGCCCTAAACAAAAAGATTGTGCAGGGCTCGAAATAAATAAAATCTTTAATATTGTAATAATACTGGAAAGAAATATATACTGTTCAGCAATGGATTCCAAGACTACCACTTTTGGACGATTTTACAACAGAAAGGGGTGTCAGGCAATGAGTCATATGAGCGTATTTTCAGAGTTCTTTGTAAGATCACGCTCAGTAAAATGTAAACATCACCCTCCATTCTTCATTTCCCCCCTATCTTGATGAAAATAACTCCGCCCGGCACATGCGCAAAAGCGCGGAGGGTTTCCAAATCCGTTGCTAAACAATACAATATTTATTTATTAACCAAATAATAATAATTAATTAATATTGCACATTAATATAAAAAAATTCAAAATTAATTTAACTTAATTTTCAGCAAATTTATGTATTATCTCACTTAAGTCTTGCCATAATTTATTTTTTATGGGAAACATCGTTAGGTTGAATGCCTTAATAACAGTTAATAATCATTACAGTTTCTGATCTATGTCTGATTGATCAGCCTTCGGAATGCTACTAATTGTCCTAACCAGAAGACTTGCCACCTGTAAATTCAAATTTTTTTAAAAAAAAGTTTCATTTTACTTTTTGTTGATTTCCTGTCGTTAAGTTTGATTTCAGGTAACTGGGAACCCTGTTAGAGGACTGAATGCTACCAATATCTTTAAGTAATTGTGTCCTCTTAATAGGCCCTTTTGCATGAGAACAGGACTGGTGAATGTGTACTTGGTGCCCCTAGGCAAAAAAAAAAAAAAATCATGTGCCTTTTATTAGTATGTACTAACACAATCATATGCATAACCAAATATAAACAAATTTAATATAAAATTAAATAATAGTTTAATTAATAAAAGTCTAATTTGCATCAAAAAAAGGGGGGACAGTAAATTTCATATTTTAAACATCAATAATTCATTTAAAGTTGAAGTTAAAAACATTCTAATTTAATATTCATTATGAGGGGTCGGAAGAACTAATATCAGTTCTGTCTGATGACAAATACCACATTCTTGTGGTGCCCCATGGCAGACATCCAATGATAAAACCAGCCCTGCATGAGAGGGTTAATTTCTATGCATGTGTGGAAAGTTGGGAACCCTGATTAGAGGACCTGAGGTTTTACCTAGGTCACTGAAGAAAAAAAAATGTCTCTTGATAAACTGTGCTATTTATTTTAGATTTATTTGATGCTCCTTTGTGTAAAGGATTGTTTTTATGGTTGGGGAAAAAAAATCGAATTTTGAAACGGGTTTAGATGTTGGAGTAAGTGGTGTGCTTTTAAAGCTGTATAGTGTATGTTTTTAATTGATATAATTTTATGAAAATATATATATATTAATAGAAGCTATTCGATAAAATGTATTTCTTAAAGATTTACCTCTCCTCAATGGCACTTCACTGCTGATGGTTATTTCTAGTTGCTAATTTCTATTTCTAATAATTGAAATAACAAGTATTGTTAACATGTTTTTCCCCCCTTCAAAGTTAGAAAAGGGCTAGTTTTAATTCCATTTTATATATAATTTATTTGATGAATGTATTAAAAATATGTTTGAGTTTATTTCAACTCTATTATGTCTGAAAAATAAACAGTTTCTTTAGTTGTAGAAAATTGAAACGAATTGGCATCCAGAATAATCGTTCAGAAGTGAAGTTTCCAGAAAATTTGTCTACTCTTAAAAATCTCACCTTTATAAGAGTTCATTGCATGTTGTTTCACATGAAAGATTTATAATTCATGCATCTTAATATGCAAAATGTTAGCAAGTGTTTCTCATTGCTATAAAATACCATTTCATGTTAATGTTCTTGGGCTTCATTCATTGGATGCGAGCATTGATATGACTTTTCTTTTTCCCATGAGTCAGCTCATTTGAACGAATTATTGTACCTAAAGCTCTTTTGATTGTCGCTTTTAATGGGAAAATAAATGTTTCAATTTCTACATTCAAGGACAATGTCTGATTTTGCATCTCTTGTAACTCCTTCTATATACATCCTTTGTGAATAAAAATTATTCTATATAGAAACAATAACAGGTATTTGTCTATTTTTATCATCTTACTACATTGTCTCTGATTTATGAAGAAGTACACTAAAGGTGTAATAGGTTTAATGTGGAAAATTCATATCAGAAATCATACAGGGTAAGTTAGAAGTATAAGTCAGGCTTATGCAAATGAGTCATTTTTACTAGAAGGAAGGCATGATTGCATCTTTGTTTTTGTTGTTGTGTTTCTCTAAGTGATTGCATCAGCCATTCACTATTGTAAATATATGCGTCCTCTTTGTATACAAGAGTCTTTTAATCGTAAAAAAATTTGACTTTGAGATTTCAATGAATTTCTACGTTTTAGATCTGCCCAAATTTGAAAAAAACATTTGTCTTTGAACATGCTAATTCAATTGGCTATCTATAACAAACACTCAGTTGGAGAAAAGAAATGCAAGAAGCATTGTTGTTAAACAATCCCATACCATACGGAGAAATGAATAAATAAATTTTTTAAAGATTCATCTAGCTTAAATACTGTCCTCTCCAAAAAATGATGAATGGTGCTCACATTGAACACTTGCAGGAAAAACTGTTTCAGTTTGCTCTTTTGTTACATGTAACATTATCAATGTAAGTCAAAGTTAATAAATATTTACATAACTTGAAAACCCCAATATTCATTTTGAAACACTCGGTGTATCAGTTGACATTTGTGCAATATATTGTTACAATTTTAGATTTTAAAATTAAAAATAATCTTCAATAGACATATCAATTTTATTGCAAACAGACGTCTTTGCTGTAAAATATTGCAAACATCATAAAATATGTATTTTTAACATATACATAAAGCAATTTTAATAAACAGTATTTTTACAACATAGTGTAAAGCAAAACATCAAGGAGAGTAATCCTTTTATAAAAGATTCATATTGGAATGGATTACAGCTTTAAAGAAACTATTCTCACTAGAACTTTTCAATACCAATCATTTTGTTAACAAAATGGAATGATATCAAAGCTTTGAAATCTATGTCACACAGTGCACAATATAAGTACCAAACATCTCTGGGTCAAATAAAATTTAGACCCTTTGCACATAAAACATTCCTCTTGGAACGACTAGATATAGTTAAATACATTTAAATCAAAAGTAAATTTGACAGGAAGCTCATAAAAAGGATTTTGAATATTTCACTGATTTCCCATTTCTTACAAATAATACCAAAATGTTTCACAAATTATTATAGATCAGAATCCTTTAAGAAAGAATTCTTGATAATCAAAAAAAACTTATTTTATAAAAAGCATTTCTTACATTAACATGTAGAATTTTCTCTAAAAAATATGCAAATGTTTAGCTGTTGTAAAGTATAATGATGTTTTAGTTTCTGTTAGAATACTTTCAATTCAAGAGATTTTTTCAACTTAAAAAAATAATTATTTCTAAAATACATTTGAACTTGCACCGAATAAATTTAAAGCTATGATTTTATTCTATGGCTAAATAAAAGAAGATGCACATTCTAAGTCATAGTTACAAAGTTTTCTTTATTCTGATTTCAAAATACAACTTTAATGTCTTTTAATGAGAGAAAAAAAAAAGTATTCCGTTATTTGTCAATATCCTGTTTTTTATGTGCTCATTATTTATATTACAGTGGAACTTGGCTAATTCAAAGTTGGTGGGACCACACTAAAAATTTGAATTAAGAAAAACTCATTCTAAAAATGAGTACAGTAAGAGAAATTTAAAAGAAAAAATAAATAAACATCACAAGTAATCTTTATAAATGAAGTGGAAATAATTAATAAACAAGCAGTATATTTATACAATCAAAATAAGCTGTACAATTCAAACCCAACATATTGAAGTTTAAAAAAAAAATGACAAATTTTGTACTGTTGTTTTAAATTGAATACATTGTAAAATAATAAATTAAGGGTTTTAATAAAGTTTGCCACTTATGATCACTGAGGCATAAAGTATACATTTAAATAACAAAAACACTATTTAATTTTGACTTTGAATTAAACAAAATTGAACTATAGACAACATATTGTCGTTTAACAAGCAACAGCACCTATCAATTTTTTGAAATTTCAAAGAGAAAGGAAATACTCAATTTTTCGCAACCAATAACAAATATTTCCGAATTTTTTAAATATCCTATATGAACATGAGATCGCATGTTCCTACTACGTGGCAAAACAAAATTTCAGAAATAATTGTTATTGGTTGCAAAAAATTGAGTATTTTCTTTTGAAATTTCATAAAAATGAGATAGGTAGTGTTGCTTGTTAAATGACGATATCAACATTATGTTAATAAGAGATTCAAAAGACTACAGAGAGAAAAAAGAATTATCAAAATTCCAATTAGTCAAGTTCCATTGTGTTTCCTTCTCTGTTAAGACTTAATCCTCGAGCGGCGCAAACGTCTTTTTCCATTTTTCATGTTCAGTTTAAAAGCAGATAGCTCGTATTTATAAGTATATTTTCTTAAAAAATAATGTTTAAAGTATTCTTAAAAGTTTAGAGATATGACTAATGCAAAAAATATCGATTCATTTACTTTAAAAGCAGAGTTTTCTAAACTGACAGCTAAACGATCAAAATAATTGGGCGCTCAGAGGGTTAAAACATCTATTTGATGAAACAATTAGTTTAATTTATTATAGTACCTTTCAATCATAAATGCTCATAGTACCTTTCAATCAAAAATGTTCAAATTCCAAGTAATTATGCAGAAAACACACATACAACAAAAGATTAAAACACAATGCATATTTTTAAAATAAAATTCTCAACACATTCTTTAACATATCATAATCTATGTAATTAACATCATTAACAATAGCATGACTAGAAATTTTCAAAAAGCTAATATTAAATATACACATGTAATATCAAGAGCTTATTTACAAAAATGCATGCAACTACTTTTTCTAGTTTATTACAGAAATTAGAAAACAATCAATATCTTTGATATATATTTACGTACTCCAAACACTTATAAAGAAGGTAAACTTTGAAATAGAGAGCAAGCAAGCTTACAATTAAGAATGAAACTGACAGTTTTACACAGTTATAATGGCATAATATATCTATTTCAAAGGTTCAAGTAGTGGTTGCAAGAATTAATTTTGGCACAGCTAGAAGTAAAAATGAAAGCTAAGCATAATTTCTTTTCCTTTGATATCAGTTATAAACGAGTTCAAAAATTTCATACAAGGCTGTATTTTCCCCAAAGGCAATTGAGTGGTTTCTTGATGTGTTTCTCATAGGAGTGACGCTCAGTCAAAATTTCTGGAAAACATCCTGTTTCATTTGAAGAGAAATGCTACTTTTGAATAATCAGTCCTACAAAATTTATTAGCACCATTTGTGAGATTATTTTTAAAAGAAAAGTTAAACATCATTGTAAAAAATACATAGATCTCCTAACAACATTTTTTAAAATAACATTTTGAAGTGTTGACAATTTTCATAATTCTGATGTTAAAGAAACTTATGCTAGTATTTCTTCATTTTGAAAAGTAGGAGTCATCTTGCAGCAGAAAGAAAATGACAGAAACAGACAGTTTGTATTGCAAATCTTATATGGAACTTTGCATTAAAAATAACCAAATGATGAAAATATATACTTCACAGTTTTTAAAAATGTATTTTTATACAAAAACAGATATATAATAAATTTTTTCAAACAATATGTTATTCATTAAGAATTTTTTGAATTTAAAGGCTAAAATACCATTTCTGTTAAAATGATTCTGACAATAAAACTGCAGCATTTCTAACTTTTTTGGGTTACACTTAAAAATATGGTACAGTCCTGGTGCCAAGTACTCAAAACTTTCCGCCAAATGTAAACACAGTCACCAACAGTTAGGCCTTAATCGTGTTAAATCTAATACCAAATTCGGTGAGTTATCACCTGAAAAAACTCAAACCTGGTGGCCGTTTTGTGTTCTTAAGTCTAGAACTCTTTTGTTGTAAAGATTTGGGGGAAAAGGCAGGAGGTTCAAAAATGGAAACAACAAAATCAAACCAACAATGTTTACAACTAAGTAAGATTCAAAAGAAGATAAATAATATTTGTTTACATGTAGCAACAGATTTTAAACACCAGGATGAATCTAAAAGTGGAGGGGGGCAATGTGTCTGAGAAAATTGACATTGTGCAAGCTTCAAAAGAACTTAAATAATTTTTGTTTACAGGAAACAATAAAATTCTATACTTTAGAATGAATTTAAAGAAAAAAATAATAAAACAATCACAGACCCCCCCCCACACACAAAAAGAACCTTTCAGTTACATTTCTCATTTTTCAGAGTTAGATCATAGTTTTGGTTAACAAAACAGCATAGGTAATATATAATCACAATTCATTTTACAATCTAAAAGTGGAGACATATCTTCATAAATATCCATCAATAAATAATTTTTTAAAAATAAAAATTATAAATGGTTATTGTTTAAAATCCAGAAATTAAAAATTCACAAACTATCGCAATAACCAGATACAGTAGTATACACAATAAAAACATTTTACATGCTAGAAATGACCTTTTTTAAAAACAAGATTTTGAATTTGTTTCCAGACAGTTACAACATGAAACTAACTTTTTTTATTATCCAATCCTAGCCCAAAGAAACTACAATGCTGAAAATGAATTTTGTAATAAGACAAATAATTTGAAGAATTATAAACTTTTAAAGCATGCAATTAAAGGAAAAATATATAAACAACATCTCTTAAATCAAAAAGTGGTGGCCAAGCAACTGAAAATAACATATAAAAGGTAGATTTTATAAATTATGAAACTGCAAATGAATGCCAAAGTGAAATTGCTATAAAAACAAAGCAAGTAATTGATATTTATAATATTTTTGTATTTATGATGCTATAAGAGAACATTATAGTGAATTAACTGGCACACGATTAATACTGAAATGGAATTTTGAGAAAATATAAACTTCCCAAATTAATTATCCTTAAAATTTTAAATTCAATATAAAAATCAAGAACACAAATGTTATTTTACAGTTCTTTGTGAATGAAAGATGATCCTTCAAGAACTGAAAATAGTAATTGATGCATTAAGAATAATTTTAACTTGAAGTTAATTAAACATTTTACAAGAGGTAACAAACCAAATTAATAGTGATAGACACTGGTTAAAAAAAAAACTCAATGAGAGTAATTCGTGATAAAAACAGATACAAATAATTAATTAAAAAAAAACCCTCTAAACCATACTATAACCTTCTACTGTTACAGAAATAATATACAATTATACCATAAATAAATCTTTAACTTAAAAATAATTAATTAACATATTTTTGTTACAGAAAAGTTCACCTTAGAAACAGATTTGTAGCAGTAATTTGTAAAAATGACTAGTAAAATATTTACTCCAAACTGAGTTTGTACAAATTTATAACTTAAAAAAAAAAAAAAATACTTACTCATATTTTTAGGAAATATCTCTTTTTTACAAAATAATGTTTAATTATTATTCACCGAGATATTCAGAATTAAATACAAAAAATAGCTATGGAAAGTGGCAATCCTTAACCACAAAAAAAAATAAATAAATAAACCAGTTAGCATAGGTATGTAATTTAACTTTCTTGGATTTCAGAAGAACTTGGCAAATTCAAAGTTGACAAAACCATAATAAATATTCAATTTTTTCAAAAATTCGATTAAGAAAAATTGGGTCTGAAAATAAGTATAGCATGGGAAAATGACAATGTTTAAACTATGGCGGTCAAGGATGTATTTTTAACATTTAACAGTTTTAATAAACAAAACATAATTAATAAATTTAAAAAATTATTATAAAAATAATTTCATTAAATACTTTTAATTAACAAAGAGTATAGAGTACTTTGAGCACAACAACTGTACAATAAAACTTCAAAATAAACAGTACAGTTCACATCTAATGTGTATTAGGACCTTTTTTTTAAGTTGGAAATTTTTTAATGCTGATTTTTTTACTGAATAGTTTATACAACAGTAAAGTTCCTAAAATAAATCAAGTGTCTCAAAAAATTATTCACTTATAATCACTGAGGGCAGGGACGTATTAACTACCAAAAAACAATTCAGAAATGAAAATAACTTTTAGTTCTTCAAATTAACCAAAATACATTTGAATTATAGAGGATATTTTAATAATAAATTCAAGGGACCAGATAAAAATCCAAATTACCTATGAATTCAAATAAAAAATGTTGGAATTAGCCAAGCTCCACTGAATAAGAAAAATATATAAATTTTCATTTTAGTGGTAAAAAATCATGAAAATCCTTCAGCTTTCCCAAGAAATTTTGAAGCACAATCACTCATTTTAAGCTCAATTGGATTTTCTAAAAGCTAACTTTGCCTCGAGATTTGAAGAAGCCAAGCTCATTGGCATTGTGGAGGGCTGCGGCAAGTCCAGCATAACTCTCGATGATAATAGGTTGATATAAGACTTTGCAAGATCCACTCGTGGGCGTAGTGACAGGACTTTCGGACGTGTTTTCTCCACAAACAGTAGCAATTAATTTCTTGGAGAAATCCTCTATGTTGTAATTGTTCTTTTCACTTGTATCCATTTTAAAGAGGGGGTGAGAGGTGTACGTCACCCACGGGATCTCACGACTCCACGGATTCCAGCGTTTCAGAACTGGAATTTGTTCTGAACTGTGCCATGAGCACTGGACACCTAACTGATTTCGTGCTCTGTGAAAGAGAAATAAATTTGATAAAATCAGTTTTTTAAAATATAATTTTATTAATATATTAAAAAGCAGACTTTTTTATTTTAATAATTTTTTACTTTTCATCTTTAGTTTATAATTCATTATTATAAATATTATGGCAATATTATTATAAATATTTCGGCAACCTAGAAATCAATTTTTCTCCAATTCACTTCGACATGGAGCCACTTGTAAGGAATCAAAATTTAATTAAATGAAGGATTAATTAATAGTGCATTGTTATAAAGAACATACAAGCTTTATTATTATTATTTTTTTACTTTTCAGTCTCTAATTTATAAATCATTAATAAGAATATTAAGGAACCTCTCAAATTCACTAGTAGATGGCACAAGGCAAATGGAGTCAAAAGTTAATTAAATCAATCGATGCACTGATAATTAACTTCCGAAAATATTAAAACAGTATATTGTCATCGAGAATATGCAAGTATACAAAATTTATGACGTCTCACACATCAGGAAATGAGTGGAAAACAGATAACAAAATTCCATCTTTACAAACATGAAACTAGTCAAGTTAAATAAAAGTGTGTAAAAATGCAGTTTAGCTAAACTTGAGCTCTTTTTCTAAACCAACCAACCAAACTAACCCAATTTTTCTAAACCCTTTCAGTCAAAACAAAAATCCTGGATATAGAATTATAGCATTTACATAAACAAAGCACTAATAAATTTAATTCTGGATAAGTCTCTGAAAATCAGAAATATTATGGGTTACTGCTATTTCTACTAATAATAAAGAAGAATGTGTGTGTCTGTAATGTGTGTTGGGCTCTACAGGTCAGCCGAAGGTGGCTAGTTTAAAATAAAAATATTTTTTAAATTACTGAGATAGATGTTTACATTCACATAAGATAAATTCAATGTCAATATTTAATGCAAAAGATACAGTTCATCAATTATTTCCTTCTCTTTCATTTGGATATAAAATTGCACACCACAAAACAGAAAGAAAGTACAGCTACTTTGATTTATATTAATATCAGAAGAAAATACATTTTCAATTTGATAAAATGTTTCAATATATATTTGATAACAAATGTTGATAAATTCAATCAAAAACAAGATTTTAGCTGAAATTAAAACTTGAATAAAAATTGCCTAATTATGCAGACAGATCCGAATTATTTTAATTAATTTTTTTTAAACATCTGCATTTGCAAGACCTTCAGCAGTTTCGAGTTTCAATTTTTAGGGCCTTCAACTTTCAATTTATAGTCAAGACTCGTAGTGTAAGAGTTATAACTACCTATTCATAACCTTCTTCCATGATTTTGAAGAACAGCTGCTAATAATTTTAATGAGCTTTACAATTTCCTTTTCCCAGGGATGCTTAAAGAATAACATATCAAAGAATTTATTGATTTCCAGTAATCAACATTAATACAGTAGAATTTGGTTAATTTGAAGCTGATGGGATCATAATAAAAATTCAATTAAGAAAACTGGGTCAAAAATAAATACAGCAAGAGAAGACAATTTTTAAGCTAAAGATGGTAGTATAAGATTTATTTTTAATATTTATAGTTTTCTATACTTATAAAAGGCAATGTTTGTGTGCATGTGTGTTTGTCTGTGATGTCCAGACGAATCTATCACACTTACAGCCATGAAATTTGGCACACAGGTAGTCGTAATGGTGACTGAATGCACCTCGAAGCCGAAATTTTAAAATTTAATCTAGAAAATTTTTCATTCAATGTTTTGTGTCATTTTGGTTGATTTTTTGCACTAATTTCTCAATAGAATGGTTTCGAATAATTGTACGACAAAAATAGATACACCATTGGAAAGATCACGCGATTTCCGTTCTAATGAAGTTAGTTTTGAGCTTCTAACGTAATTCACTGTATTTTGGGAATTTTTTAAAAAATAGTCACTTTTCAAAAATAACATTTTCTGGAATCCTTAAAACTCTTGCATCCGATGTTCTAATAAAGATATCATTTTCAAAATTTTTCAGCTTATAACTGCAACGGTTCTGTCGGATTTAAAACAAGAATGGTTAAAATATCTTTTCCCATTTTTTTTAAATTAATTTTTTCCTAGTAGTTGAAAGATATTTTTCCTCTAGCGGCTTTCCTTCCGCGACAGCTCTCCGGAATGTTGCGGGCAATTTCATTGGCTGATGGGGTAGGGTGATGCCATTACTTTCGCGTTCTGTGAGGAGATGATTTATTTACTCGCTGACTTCAATTACTATTTTTAAGCGTGTCTTAACTTATTTCTTTGTCTTTCATACTTTGCTTGCGGTGTAATAAATATCACATTGTAATTTTTTAACATTGTTTTGGATTAACGGTACTCGGTCGAGAGGAAAGAGAAGCGGACAAACTCAATAATACATATATATATTCCTGTTTTGATTTCGTTTTTAAAACTTTCATTTATGTAATTGTATGTGGGCATTTTTTTTTATTTTGTCGAAGTCCTAATTCCACGGGCAACGCTGTGCGTGTACTGCTAGTAATAGATAATACAGAATTAATAAATAATTAGCAGGTAATTTTAATGAATAAAGTGATAATAATTATAATTTTAATAATTTAACATATGAGGAACTTCTCATCAAAAGTGAATATATCCATTTTACAAAATTTTTCAGAAAACACAAAAAACTGATAACTTGCTAACTAATTTTTTCTGTGCTTTGTTTTTTCAACCAACAATTATGTTTAAAAGTCACAGTCTATGATACCAAAGGAAATGGATAGTACAGTTTGGGGGGGCAGTTATAGCAAAAAGCTTACTGGATATGTTTAGTTTTAATTTAAAACAATGGATATAGCTAGTTTTGTAAAAACACCAAAAACTTAGAAAAAAATCATTTTCAGAAGTCCATTGAAAATAAAAAAATTTGCAATTTTTTTTTTAAACTTAAAGGTAGTTTTATTAACCACAATCTTTATCTAGGCATTTACATTTTTCAAAATCCTCATTGAGAATGTCACCTTTTGAAGAACCATCCATTACATTCTGAAACCACTTCAGTTCTAGAAGTGTTGCCCAGTTTTTGCTGAAATTCGTTGTAAGCAAATACCTCACATCCTCAGCCTTTTCTTTGGTTATCCTATACATCAGAGGACGTATAGAGAGAGATGTTTGATCGTCTTCTCGCTTTATATTTTTTGCTAAACCTCTAAACTCCTGACCAGAGTTGAATCTCTAGTGAGAGAAGCATCTGATTTTGGTATAGACTTCAACCTGTCAACTCTGATACCTCTTTATAAAACTGTTTGCACTCTAATGTATATCAGGGACTTTGTCGTATACATCCAAAAGCTTTTTTAAATCGCACATTTGTCAATTACTTGGTACAGATGTATCTAACCAATGAAAACAACCCAGAAATAAAACAATTTTTCATAATTTTTAGTTTTGACTTTGAATTATAAATGATATTTTAACATTAAGTTAATAGGAGATACAATGCACCAGAAAAATATTTGAATTAAAAATGATCAGATTAGCCAAGTTCCACTGTATTGATAAATGACTGAAAGCTTGATTACTAAAAAGTAAGAAGATTACACAGGCAGTTCAGTAAATACAATAATGAAAAACAACATACTTTTATATTCGAATAAATGCTTAGTGTCCCCCCCCCACCCTTTTATTTTTCACACACAAAAGATGCAAAACATGTAAAAGAAAACATAAGAAGCATTCATACAGATAGGGGGGAAAAAAAGAAAAAAAAAAAAACCTGCTAAAAAAACAAAAACTTGAACCAAAGTTTTGTAATGTAGTATATCCATTAGAAAATAATAGCAACAATATAGTAATGTAAAATTAGCACTCTTTTTACTACTATTAATTATTATTTTTGATAAGGATAAAATGATGAAGAGTAATTTAAAAAAATCAACATATATAATGATGGAATCATTCCAGGGAAAAAAAAAAAAATTACATTAAATAATTAGCTTCATTAACATAAAATAGTAAAACAACAAA